>CM034299.1:19140517-19403671 GCA_019925795.1 Dendrobium chrysotoxum | reverse complement strand
ATGGTGCACGTGCATTTAACTAGTATCCTAAGTTACTCAAGCCGCAACAAAATGAATTTGGATGCACAACAAATATTTATATAAAAAACAAGAGAAAAAAAAACCTTGTCTCGCCTTTTCCTCTTGCAATATGATGTAAAGCCCTCTGTTATGAACTGTGAGAAATGATCCCTTTCCCTTTCCTACAACAAGAAAAAGGTTATTATCAGTACCTGTCATGACCAACAGAGATTACGAGCACAAAACTAGTATTGAATTATGCCTCCACATCTAGAAGCGAAGCATATCAAGTACTGTTAAGATGGTTTGCGGGGCGGGCCAATGGGGACATAGAACCGTTTCATCTTTTGCAACGGAAACTCAGTTGTAAAGATACATCAAGAGGCCAAATAAAACCTAAATGCACCAAATAGTAAGCATGGGCTAATAAATCATTCAGAAGAACTAGTCCAGATAATACAATGGGACTATTTCATCTCGTCTTATCTGGTATTGAATTATGCCCCCACATCTAGAAGAGAAACATATCAAGTATTGTTAGATGGTTTGCAGGCCAATGGGACCATTTCATCCTTTGCAACGGAAACTCAATTGTGAAGATACATCAAGAGACCAAATAAAACCTAAATGCACCAAAATAGTAAGCATGGGCTAATTAACCATTCATCCGGACTGGTCCAGATAAGACAATTCGGAATACTTGCAAGTCAAACTCAAAGTAAGTATATGAAATGGTAACTTCAAACCCAGCTTTTAAAAGTCCATAATATCCATATCCGTCAGGTCTGCACTTATCAAAGGGTACAGAGATAAAATTTATTATATATATATATGGAGACTGCCTAAAGAGGCATGAGACTAGACATATCAACTAGTAGAACTATTTATTGAATCTGGAAAAGAAAAACATCGAAGTAGAAGAAGTAACAAATTTATACATATTAGAAAGTAAAGAGGCTGAAAAGGTTCAAGAGATATCAATCTGTTTAATCCAAAGAAAACTAGCTCACAAAATAGAAGAGCTTGACTATTTTATAAAAAAAAATACACAAACCATAAATTAAAAAGAAATCTGTTATTAGAACATTTTGAGAAAAGTAAGAACAATAGAACAATGTGGTAAAACCTTACAACTTGGAGAAGCAGTTAATTGAGCGAGCCATCATGTCAAAATAATTCTTGTTGTTCTCTTAAAGCAGTTAATTGAACATGCAATCATGTCAAAATAATTCTTATTGTTCTCTTAAAGCAGTAAATTGAATATGCAATCATGTCAAAATATTTTTTATTGTTCTGTTAAAGTGTAAGCAAGATACCTAGTTTCACAGAGGGCTTTTAGGATAAAGGACAGATCATTCTGAATTGAAAGTAATAAAAAGGTCTACAAATACCATGTAATCAATGCACATCTGCCGGGCTAAATCATACGCTTCAGGATCACCATAAACTTGGTCAGCAACAGCTCGAAATAGGCAATTACCATCTTCCGCCATCTTCGTAACATCTAAACCCTTCACCCGCCTAATTTCAATTTCAAAGAGTCGCTCTCTTTCCTGTAAGAGGAATGTATGTAAATTCTGCATCCTAGCACAATTAGCGTTAAAAGAGCAAGTAGCAGTGCAATAAAAATGGGATAAAAGGAGACACTGTAAAGTTGTTCTTTCAAATCTTTAACACCGCATGACTGTTCATGTTCAAAAGAACCGCTAAGTCAATTAAACTCAACGTGATAATTACACAATTATAATTAAAGCGTTTATAACATGTGAGACTGAATAAATCATGAGATCAGGGTCAAACTTCAACCAAGCATATAGAGAAATTCACTAAATCATTAACCATGCAACTCAGCTTTCTTAAATTCATTACTCATGACAGGCATCTTCCAGATTCTTCACAATACCAAACCACAACATTCGATATAGAAACTCCAGGGCTATCGCATGACCAAAAACAGATCTCCAACATCATCTAGCATCATGCTATATAATATCAAGTGTAGTAACATTTACTATGTGTCAATGACATTAAAAGAGTGAATCATTGGATTTTTTGGTAAGAGAACAAGCATATGAATGAATGGTAAAGATGTTTCATAGATGATAACAAGAAGTAGAATTTCTGTATGAAGACTGCTTAGAATATACATCATATGGAAATGCCCAGAGGGCACTTCCAATTCTCACCTCTCAATCAATTTAATATAATACACACTAGAAGGACTTCTACCTTACAAATGTAACAATCATCACAGACTTCAATGTGTATTAACGTTGTGTTACGACCGGTCCGGTCCAGCTGGATAGGTCCTGCAGCAAGCCCAGTAGCAAGGGGGCAGACACCAGCTACCGGGGCAGACCATCAGAAATTTCGGCCCCCTTGTGGTGCCAGCAAACCAATTATTCCATATGCTAGGAGGAGGATTAAGGAATGAATTAATGAAAGAAATTTAAATTCAAAATAGAGAGGGAATTAATTAAGGCGAGAGAGATCTTTTAAAACTAAATTGGAGGGAAGAGTAGAGGCTTATATAGGGATTAATATTTTGTATTAGGGTTAGGTTTTGATTGAGTTTTTCTACTGTAGTTTTTCTATGAGGGCTTCCTAGCAACATCTAAGTTGATCGGGAGAGATGATCTACCTCTCTAATTGTAGATCGCTCGTATCTTTTATTTCTTGTTGAGTTATTAATCAAAATCAGGCAATTGTTCCTCCTAAATCTGCTGTTTTTGCTGTTTTTCTGTGAATTTTCTGTTGTTACTTGCTGAATTTGACTCAAGGCGTATCAAATTGGTATTAGAGCCGCGTCCTGGGCTGAAAGTTAAAGTCCCCATTGCTAATTTCGGCTGAAATTTTTTTCCACCTTACTTATTTTTGCTATTTGGAGGCCAATATCTCTGAATGGCAGCAAAGAAGATGAAAGCTTTGGAAAGCAAGATGGAACAACTTAGGGTCGAGATGCAGGAGAAACATTTTAGGATGGAGGAAAGATTTTCAGGACTAGAGGGAAGGTTTTCCTCCATGGAAAGTGGTTTTGGAAACATGGTAGGCATGATGAAAATATTGATCGAGATGCAATCGAAGGCTTCATCAGCTACTCCTATGGCTGATTGGAAATGGAACAAAGTTCAGGAGGAGGATGATGAAGTGGAGAGTGTTTTCCCTCAAGGACCACCCCGAGAGATTCCGAGGGGAGGTGCATCGAGGTATCCGGAAGAAAGGGCAGCAGAAAGGGGGGAGACCAAATCCTTTTGGAGACCACCCAGGCAGGAAGGGAGGTGGACCGAATGAAGCAATGGTGGGGCCGAACCATGGAATTCAAATCCGGCCAAGGGAAGAAGGGAGAGAATCGCACTACCACTATACAGGAGGAACTAACAGAGGAAGAAATCATTGCGGTACGGATGCGAGGTCGAGAAAGTTAAGGATGTTGGTTTTCGAAGGGGAAGATGCTCAAGGTTGGGTGTACCGAGTGGAGTGTTACTTTGTGATCAATGGTCTGACAAAAAGAAAAAAAGCTCAATCAAAACCTAACCCTAATACAAAATAATAATCCTTATATAAGCCCCTACTTTTCTCCCAAATTTAGCCCTAAAAGATCTCTCTTACCTTAATTAATTCCTCCCTCCTCCTAGCTTATGGAATAATTGGTTTGCTGGGCCCCACAAGAGGGGCTGAAAATTCTGATGGTCTGCCCCCCGTAGTTGGTTTGTTGGATCGGTCGTAACAATACTCCCCTCCCAAAAATACACATTGTCCTTGAGGTGGAAGGTTGGGAACTGTCTCCTAAATATCTTGTATGACTCACAAGTGGCATCATGCTCTGGCAGGTCCTTCCACTTGATTAATAACTCTTGTGTCCCTATCTCCCTCCCCCCACCCCCCTGCATACACCTACTACTTCTAAGGGTTCCAACATAACTTCCATATCCTTTGCCAAAGTTGGGGGTAGTGATGATGGTGTATGTTCCCCTATCGCCTTCCTAAGTTGTGATACTGTTAGGCCGGCCCAGGAGGGGCCGGCTGGACCGGTCCAACCTGGATCGGTCCACGTCTACGAGAGACAGAACCAAAAGGGGCGGAACCAGGCGGAGCAGGCGGAACCCGTGGGGGGGCCAAGGAGAAATTTTGGGAGGGAAATTTTGAATGGGAGGGGCTGTTTAGGCAATTTGTAAAACTCCTTTATTGTTAATTAGGAGGTTAGGAGGGAGAGGGGGGATTATCTTGAGTTGGAATGCACTTTTGAGATCTAGGTTTTCTTGCTTGGGCTCTCGGCATTGCCGAAGAATTGGAGAGTTGTTCTTCCTCTCGAATCGAAGAACATTGTATCTTCTTTTTTTGTTTTATTCATCAACTAGTGAAATACAAGTGTTTGCTTTGAGTTTTCATCATTTTTCTACTGTTTTCCTGCCGTAAACAGCAGATTTGGGCTGTTTTCCTGCTGAGAATAGTAGTTTTCTCGCTGTTTTCCCCTTCCGGCTCGATAGGGTGACTTGAATCCAAGTATTTCCTATCAGATACATGAAAGACTGCGTGCAAAGCTGATGGTGGTAGCCTAAATCGATAGACTACTGCTCTGATGCGCTCCAAATCGCATAAGGCCCAAAATACCATGGGGATAGTTTTTTATTCCTTCTCTTGGCTAATGTTTTCTGTCGGTAGGGCCTCAATTTTAAGTAAACCATGTCTCCTAGTTCAAAATTTACCTCTCTCATGTACTCATCGGCCTTCAGGACACATGAAAGGCACTATGAGTTCCTGGCGATATCTTTCGGCCTCACCAATGCCCCTGCCACCTTCCAGTCACTTATGAATCAAGTGTTCCAGCCATACCTCCAAAGGTTTGTCCTAATATTTTTTATGACATTTTGATATACAGCAAGACAAAGGCAGAACATCAGAAGCACTTGAAGACTGTCATGAAGACATTGAAGGAGCATCAACTATTTGCCAACTAGAAAAAGTGCACATTTGGGCAATCACGGGTGGAGTATTTAGGTCATGTGGTATCCAAAGAGGGGGTTTCAGCTGACCAATCCAAGATTCAAGCTATGGTGGACTGACCACTTCCTAAGAACTTGAGGGAGTTGTGGTGGTTCTTAGGGCTCACCACTTACTACCAGAAGTTTGTGAAGGGATATAGTACCATAGCAAGACCTTTAAAGAAGCAATTGAAAAAAGATAATTTCAAATGGGGGGAGGAAATGACCCGAGCCTTCCAGGAGTTAAAGACAGCAATGATCAGTGTACCTATGCTGGCACTTCCATATCTTAGGAGACCCTTTGTGGTGGAGATGGATGCAACAGATTATGGGCTATGAGCAGTACTCATACAAGATCAAAGGCCTATTGCATACTTCAGCCAGGTGCTCACAAACAAGGCAAAGCTCAAATCAGTGTATAAGCGGGAGTTGATGGCGATTGTCATGGCTATTCAGAAATGGTAGCCTTCTCTGTTAGGGAGGCATTTCATAGTCAGGGCAGGTCAGATGAGCCTGAAGTTTTTGTTGGAATAGCGGATTGTCACTGAGAAGCACCAAAGATGGCTATCCAAGTTACTTGGATATGAATTTGATATTCAGTACCGGCCAGGACAAGAAAATAAGGCAGCAGATGCCTTGTCCAGGAGAGGTGAGGGACCTCAGTTGACAGTCTTGTCAGTACCATTAATGGTAGATTGGGAGGCATTAAGACATGAGAATTAGCATAATGAAAAGTTGAGGAAGATCAAGGCAGTTGCAAGATCCAGACAGTCACCCAGGTTATATTCTAAAAGAGGGACAGATATTGTACCATGGGAGGTTTGTGTTACCTCGAACCTAGGGGTATATTCCCAAATTATTGCAAGAGTTCCATGCCAGTGTCATAGGAGGGCACTCCGAAGTTCAAAAGACATATAGTCAACTATCAACGAAATTATATTGGGTAGGGATGTGTCGTGATGTAGAGAACTAGGAAGCCAAATGCGATGTGTGACAAAGGCATAAGTACTTAGCCATGATGCCGACAAGGTTACTACAACCTTTAGCCCTATCAGAGAGGGTGTGGGAGGAAGTAACGATGGACTTCATCGAATGGCTACCACGATCGGAAGGGTTTTCAATATTCTTGCTAGTAGTGGAACGCCTGAGCAGGTATGCACATTTCATCCCTCTGAAGCACCCTTAAACCACAGTCAGAGTGGCTACTATTTTATTTAAGAAGTGGTACACTTGCACGGACTCCTAAAAGCCATTGTGTCAGACAAGGACAAGGTATTCCTTAGCCACTTCTGGAAGGAGCTATTTTGTTTACAAGGAATAGTACTGAAGCGAAGTACAGCCTACCACCCTCAAACAGACAGTCAGACAGAAGTGGTCAACCGGAGTATAGAGACCTACTTGAGATGCTTTATATCAGACACATCAAAGAGTTGGGCTAGGTGGATTATGTGGGAAGAATATTGATAAAATGCCTCATACCACTCAGCAGCAAAGACCACTCCCTTCAGGATTCTCTATGGGAGAGACCCACCTCACTTGATTCATAACTGGGGCAGCACTACACCAGTGTTCAATGTAGAGAAATATTTAGAGGAGAGTGGGAGGGTGCTAGCAGAGCTTAAGGGGAATTTGTTGAGAGCCCAACAGATCATGAAAAGAAAAGCGGATGGGCACAGGAGAGAGATAAATTTTGAACTATGAGATATATTTTACTTAAAATTTAGGCCCTACCAACAAAAAACATTAGCCAGGAGAAGGAATGAAAAACTATCCCCATGATATTTTGGGCCTTATGTGATCTTGGAGTGTATCAACGCAGTAGCCTATCGATTAAGGCTACCACCATCCTCAGCTTTACACCCAGCCTTTCATGTATCGCAACTAAGGAAGGCGATAGGGGAACATACAACATCATCACTACCTCCAACTTTAACAAAAGATATGGAGGTTATGTTGGAACCCCTGTAAATAGCAGGTTGTACGCAGGGTGGAGACAGAAACACAGGAGGTGCTAATCAAGTAGAAAGACCTACTAAAGCATGATGCCACTTGGGAGTCATACAACAATCAGGAGACAGTTTCTAACCTTCCACTTTGAGGACAAGGTACAGTTTTGGGAGGGAATTATTGTTATGACCGGTCCCCGGCCCAGCAACAAGGGGGCGGACCATCAGAAATTTTGACCACCCTTGTGGGGCCCAGCAAACCAATCATTTCATATGCTATGAGGAGAATTAAAAAAGGAATTAATAAAGAAAATTTGAATTCAAAATACGAAGGGAATTAATTAAGGCAAGAGAGATCTTTTAACGCTAAATTGGGGGGAAGAGTATGAGCTTATATAGGGATTATTATTTTGTATTAGGGTTAGGTTTTAATTGAGTTTTCTGCTGTAGTTTTTTCTGTGAGGGCTTCATAGTGGCATCTAGGTTGATCGGGAGAGACGATCTACCTCTCTAATTGTAGATCACCTGTATCTTTTATTTCTTGTTGAATTATTAATCAAAATCAGCTAATTATTCCTCCTAAATATGCTATTTTTGTTGTTTTTCTTTGAATTTCCTGCTGTTACTAGTTGAATTTGACTCCGAGGCATATCATGTTGCTGATGGTAACAGCTTCGTCTGAACATACAAAGTGTTGAAAATATATATTTAGAGTGGAGATACATCACCCCAAATACATTCATGGCTGAGTCACTTACTAATAGAAAAGTTGGGGCAGGGATCACCCAAATAAAGACCAAGAAAAAGAAGAAAAGGAAAGTTTGGGAAGAACAGAAAATTTCACATAAACTTGCCAAACAAACTTCAGTTAAAATCAACAGATCAAGATATCAAAGAACATGTTCAAGCTAAAATGCGCAAATACAGGCATAAAAAAGGTGATACCATCTTTTTAAAATAGAATACAGTATACCTTGCAGATGTGATTAGCATGCCACATTAACATGTATACACATTTATAAGTGACTAAAAAAATATATAGTGGCCTATGCATGAGCTTAGAAAAATAAAATTTACAATCACATAGGTATAAATTCATACGTGACTAGAAAATAAATATAATTGCATATGCACGAAAATAGAAAATTAAAATTTATGGTAGTACTTACAGGCACAAAACTTGTAAATTTAGCAAGTCTATTTATAAAGATACCAAGATAAAGTGATAAAAAGAAAGAATCTGTGCAAGAGAGTAAAATTAAGGTTACTTGAAAAATAAATAGATTGTGCTAGCATTAGATTATGTACAATTTGTGGCCCATACATGTCCACCCCATGTCTAAAATGCTTACAATGAGTCAAAAGTATTTAACAACAACAATAATATCAAGCCTTAATCCTACTACGTTGGGTCAGTTACAGGAATCCTTTTTTTGCATTGTAACTTGTTAAGAGTCAACTTCTCATTTAAATCAAATAAAAAAGGTCATTTTAATACGTTCTAAGCAAGTATTTTAGATCTACCTCTACTTTGCTTAACATGGGCCAAATCTAATATATCTACTCTCCTAATCGGGTCATCAGAAGAACAACGTTTTATGCAGTCAAACCATCTAAGGAAACTCTCTAATCTTATCTGCCACTGGAGCTACTCCAACCTTTTCATGAATATACATGTTTCGTATTTTGTCTCTAAGAGTAAAGCCACTCATCCACCTGAGCATCCTCATCTACAACACTTTACTTAATTTTATGCTTCTCTTTTAATGGCCAACATTCTGCACTACAAAGCATTGCAAGTCTCACCACCATCTTATAGAATTTTCCCTTAGGTTTGAGGGGTACTTTTCTATCACACAACAAGCCGATGCATTCCTCAACTTCAACCATCCAACTTGAATTCTACTAATATTGTCTCCATCTGTTTCACCATCACTTAGAATAATAGACTCGATATATCTAAAATGTGTACTTTAATGATTTGATCGTCCATAGTCACAATCCCCCCACTAGATCTATTAATACTAAAATTATACTACATGTATTCGGTTTTAGATATACTCAAACAAAAACCTTTAGACTCTAAGGTTGATCTCCATAATTTAAGTTTTCCTTCAACTCCCTCTCTAGTCTTATAAACAAGAAGAATATCATCAGCAAACATCATACACCAGGGTACATCCTCTTGAAAATGTCTAGTAAGAACATCCATGACTAAAGCAAAAAGATATGGGCATAAGGCTGGTCACTGATGTAATCCAACTGAAATAGAAAAATACTTGGTCAAACCACCCTGTGTTTGAAAGCAAGTAACAACTCTAGCATACATATTCTTAATGACTTGAATATAAGCATTATTAACTACTTTCTTTTCTAGAACTCTCAAGAGCGCGTCTCTTGGAATTCTATCATAGGTTTACTTTAAATCAATAAATATCATATGCAAACCCTCCTTATTCTCTTTATACCTCTCCATCAAACCTCTCAATAAATGTATAGCTTTCATAGTAGACCTACCTAGCAAAAATCTAAATTAATTTTGAGAAACATTAATATCACATCGTAACCTACGCTCAATAACTCTCTCCCTTAATTTTAATGTATGAAACATTAACTTAATTCCTTTATAATTCGCACATTCTTGTGCATCATCTTTATTCTTAAAAATAGGAATCAAGGCACTCCTTCTCCACTCATCTGACATCTTTTTAGTCTTCACAATAATATTAAAAAGTTTAATAAATCAAGAAATTCCTTCATCTTCTAAGAATTTCTATACATTTATTAGGATATCGTCATGTCCAATAGCTTTACTATACTTTATTTTCTTTAAAGCCTCTTTAACTTCAATTATATTAATATAATAATAAAAATAAAAAATCTCTATTTTCATTTAGGGTGCACAGGTCACTAAAGTCAATCGTATTCTCACAATTTTTATTAAAAAGCTTATCAAAATATCTCATCCACTTATCTTGAATATCTTTTTCAAAAAAAAAAATTATCTTTATCCTTAATGAACTTCACTTGAACTAAACTCTTACTTCTTCTATCTCTTTGCTTGGCTGACTTATACATACCTATTTCATCCTCTTTAATATATAATCTATTATATAGATCACTAAAAGCTAAAATCATTGCATTGCATATTACTTTCTTAAACTCATTACGGGTTTCTCTATATTTTTCCCAACTTTATGAGCTTTTACATCAAAATAAATTTTTATAACAAAGCTTCTTATTTTTTATCTTTTCTTGCATGTTTTGATTCCACTACCAACTATTTTTACAATTATGAGATTTTCTTTTTGATACCCCAGATACATATTTTATAACATTCTTAATATCACTAGCTACTTTTTCTTACATAGCATTAGCTTTTTTCATACACAATCAAATCTTAAGGTCTTAAATCTTACTTTTAAAATATTTTTGTTAGCATTCTTTGAAAGCTCTCATCTAATCTTAAGATAATATTTTACTTCATTTTTCATTTTTCATCCCTTCATCTTTAAGTGCAAAACTAATAAGTGATATTGGGTGCTTAAACTTTCACTCATAATACTTTTATAATCCTTGCAATCTAAATGATATATTTTTCTTATAAAAAAATAATCAATCTAAGTTTTACTATATCTATTCTTATAAGTGATGAGATGTTCCTTTCTTTTCTTAAATAAGATATTAGCAATTACAATATCATAAGCTAGAGCAAAATCTAATCCGCTTCATTAGTCGCTCCAAACTCATATCCACCATGAATGCATTTAAAATCTTCTATCACTCTACCAACATGTTCATTTAAATCTCCATCAACAATTTTTTTTTCTTATAGAGGTATACTTTGTGTTAATTCTTCTTAGTCATTCCAAATAGTGTGTCCAACCTGGCAACCTAAAGCACATGTGCATTCAAATTCTCGCCATGGTGTTTGATTTACTATGATAGTCGAGCATTCATGTTTTTAAAAATTCTTCAAAAGAAAATTGAATTCATGTAATAGATAACCATAAGTAATGGACTATATTAAAAAGGTTCACTGCCTCAAAAAAATGTATAGTGCTAAAACTTATATCTTTACTTCATCTATGGATGATGATTGCAAAAAATGGTGATTATTTCAGGAATTTAACATGCAAGAATAAAATCAACAAAACTGCCCTTTTTCATGTTTTTCCTTATTTCCTCTTTTTCATTTCTTCCTTTGACTTTTAGTGGGGGGCAGGGCTGGTTTTGCAAGGATTAACAAGCTTTATGCAACTGATCTTCAATTCGAGAAAAGAATTAAGATAACCATTTAAATAAATATGCATACATTTAGTGGCTATTAAAGATATGCCTCGAAACATATATATTGTTCTTGGTTTAAAAAAATTCAAAATTAACAAACAGGGTGAAAAATTGGACCATCATGCTTTACTTTGACAAGCAAAGATAAATTCTACATGTAGCAGGGAAAACAACTTAACTGGAATAGAAAACCTAATACACTAAGATTACAGCTTGTGCGAATAAAACGAATTGGAAGTTAGTTTCAACAAAATATGGAATTGAAGTGCATAATAATGCAAATGAATAGACCATACCACATCATTATAAGGGGAGGCAAAACAAGGACCCTGTTCATCTGCACTATTGTACCCTTCACCATCCGCATATGATCTAGGAGAAGAAGGCCGGGAACCTGAAGCTGATGACCATGTAGAAACCACAGGACGTGCAACTTGCCTTCTAGAACCAATAGTCACTGCATTAGAAAACCCAAGCCCTAATCTTCTTGAGCCCGTATTTGGTGATGATGGCTTTGGAGGTGGGACAGGAGGAGGAGGGGGATTAGACCCAGCAATGAGCATTTGAGAGGGCCCAACACCCACGGAAACAGAATCATCACGTTCCAACTTCTCAGATAAATGAAGCCCGCCAGAAACTCTTACTCTAACAGCAGACTCAACAGATTCTTCAATATAAGGTTTTTTGTTCTCAATTTGTTCAATGTTCGTAACATCAATCTTACTTCCCTGAGAACTTTCAGTTGGAATCTCGTTGCTACTAGCGACTTTCTCATCAATACCAACACAATGCTGCATAAGGTCATTCAAACCACCAGGATCCTGAATCTGCTCCTTTTCCTGTTCCTCCTTAGTGGTTGATGCACCCTGTGGCGCAGAAGGCGGTGGAACTGAACTTGAAGATGGGCGGTTTTGGCTCGTGGAAGAACTCCCTGAGCCCCGCTGAACCAATATTCGAGTCATCCTGCTCTACAGCAACACCAGGCCGTCCTTTATTTATTTCTCCACTTTCGTGCCCCTTCACGCAAATCAGAGATTCCAAACAAAGCCCACAGGTTTATCACGAGTTCTCGCCTTGGGCGCGGTGATGCCAATTCCTTTGCAGAACAAATCTTTCCAACCCTGCACGATCTCCTCCCCACAGGCCGATTTCTGCATCCCCCTAACAATTCTCATGAGAACCAAACCCTCGATTTCAACCCAGAGCACCAAGAAGAAACCCTTGCCTAAACTCAAATCCAGCTCAAGATATACGATAACTAATCCCCTACCAAAAACCCAACAATCATAAATCCCACAGAATGCAAAACCAAAATCCCCAAAAGAAAAATAAAAAAAACTCGTCCAAAAACTCTAGAAAATAAGCGGAATCGAATGCATCAGAGAAGCGACGGAAGATTACCTCGAGGGGGTAGCACAGAATCAAAGATCTCACCAAAGAGCACCACCCCGATGAACTGAGCAACCGATGAATCCGAGGAAATACCTAGGGTTTATGCACAACAAAGGAGACCAATATAAGACGCTAGTCTTTTTCCCCAGCCTACTTTCGGCAGTCGAACTAGAAAAATTGAAAGGCGGGGAGAAAAATGGGAATCGGAAGACAACTCGGGGCCCTTTTCGTGAAGCCAAACTGCTCTCGGCCCGACCCGTAGCCGACGTGGATTTCCAGTGGCTTCTCTGCAGCGGATTTATCGTCGATGGTGCACGTGAGCGTCTCCGGCGGCCGATGACCCGGCTGAATATAGTGACGTGGCTTCTGAATGAAATTATAATTCCGCCCCTATGATCTAATGAGTGGTTTAAACACTTATTGATAATAAATTGGATATATATATATATATATATATATATATATATATATATATATATATATATATATATATATTTATTTATTTATTTATTTATTATTCTCTAAGATTGCGGTGAGATTTATAATAATTCATGATGCAAAATAATGGCCATTAAAAGAGAAATATATAATTAAGTTAAGTGTTGCAGAGATGAGGATGCTCATGTGGATGAGTAATTTTATTCTTAGAGACAAAATGTAAAATGAGTACGTGAAAGGTTGAAGTAGCACTAATGGCAGATAAGATTAGAGAGAGTCGCCTTAAATGATTTGGTCACATAAAATATTGTTCTTCCGATGACCCGATTAAGATAGTAGATGTATTAGATGTGCTTATATTAAGAAAGGTAGAAGTATACCTAAAAAGTCTTAGATAAAAAGTATTAGAAATCATATTTTTTTTACTATATTTAAAAGAGAATGACTTTACGTCCGGATTCCAATTCATGGTTGATAGGTATTTTTTGGGACAATTTATTTTGTACCGAGGTTATAAAATCCAGGCCGGACAACGAAACGGAAGAAGAAGAGATTCATGGTTCGACCGATCAAATTGGGGTCGACCCGGATGTCATAATAAATAATAATATTATTGAAATTTAATAAAATTAACATAATAATAATCTTATCATTCCAAATACATGACAAAAAAATAAATAAAATAAAAAACTATGAAATTTAAAATTTACATAATTAAGTAAAAGAATTATTTTAAAATCTCACATATGAGCAAAAAAAATCTAAATCTCATAATTATAAGAATTTACACTCATAATAATATGATAATTTTAAATTTAAATTTTTTTTTTAATTTTTAAATTTAATTTTTAATTTAAATTTAATTTACATATAACTATATAATTTAATATAAATAATTACTAATTTATATTACATATTTAATATAAATTTAATTATAACATATGTTTATAAATTTAATATAAATTATTATTATTTTATATTATATGCTTAAATATATTTTACATGTATATGTTATATACCAAATTTATATTATAAATTTATATCTAAAAATTATTTATGTAAAAATAATTTATCATTAATAAATAGATAAAATTATTTTTTATAATGTACAAATAAATAAATTATTATTATTAACTAATAAATAAGTATTATTCACATTATAAATAATTAATTAAAAAATCTATTAAAAAAATAAATTTTATAGATATTATATATATTATGTGCTCATACACATCTCAACTCTTCTCTTTAGTCCTACATTACTTGAAAATTCTTTATTGCTTTTGTTTATATAGCTTTTTGAGTTTTCTTGTATTAAGAGCTCACATGGAGTAGTGGGGCAATGTTAAGATGCTCCATGATGGTTTGGGCAAATATTTATAATAAAAATTTATTATAATTTAAATTAAATATTTTAAATATAAATTTATTTATTTAAGAATTTCATTTAATAGTTAATCTTTAATATAATAAAATCATTTATTTCATTATTTAAAAAATATGGAAATTGAACCGACCGGTTCAAAAGAACGGGCTGGTTCACCGGTTCAATCCAGTTTGATGTAGAAGCAGTTTTTAGACTAGACTGGTCTTGTGGCCGATTCACGGTTGAACCGATCGAACTGGCCGGTCCGATTTGATTTTTAAAACCTTGTTCTGTACAAACACGTGAATTTTTTTACTAACGCGTGACCCAACGACCCAACCTGATTATTTTAGTTGGCACTCCTTCTTTTGAAAAAACCCCGCAACTTGTTCTCCAAGTTTAGGGTTTTCACCGAATAAAACTTTCCACAAATCTTCCCCAAAATTTTGGAGGAACCGACAAAGAAGATGGAGATTGCTTTGAATGACGTTCAATTCTTTGATGAGATGATATGCTCACTGGACACAGGCTGAAAATCTTTAGACAAAAAGAACGGGAAGTTTACAAGATGGTGCGGAGATTGCAAGGTTGGATGAACGGGAAGTCAATTTGGTGGAAGGAGATGTAGGTTTAAACTTATTGGTAAATATTTAGGGATTCTTATGTATTCTTCAATTTTATTCTTATGATGAATGCCTCAAATAAAGACATGTGTAATAATGTTTTTTCTCACCTTTTTTTTATTTTTGAAAATTTTCAAAGTTCAATTAGAAATATTAAAAGAGTATATGGCATTTTGCTTAGATACACAATGTTTAATGATTTGTGTGGTGTCTTTTCACTTTTCAATACATTCTGCACTTGTACATTGTTCGTATTTTTTGTGAATTTTTTGGAAAATCATCTACTCCTCATACAACCTGTGTTTTAATTCTCTTATACACACTATATACAACCTTGTACATAGTGTGTACATTCTTTTACATTGTGTACACATTGTGTATAAGATTGTATACATTATATATAAAAAACTTTTACACAGTGTATATAAGCCTTGTACATATTGTGTACAAGATTTTTGTATACAGTGTGTACAACAATCTTGTACACACTGTATATAAGCCTTATACATTACATGTATAAGGTTGTTATACACGCTGTGTATAAGCCTTACATATATTATATAAGATTGTACACAGTGTGTACAAAAATCTTCTACACACTATGTACAGGATTATGCATACTGTGTACATAATTGTATATATTGTATAAGATTGTTGTTCAAACTATGTACAATCTTGCATATACTATGTACAACCTTATATATAGTGTGTGCACACTGTGTATAATTTATGCATTATATGCATAGAGAATTATTACAAAATATTATATATATATACTTGTTGAGTATTTCTCTTAATATGTTTTTCATTCTACCAGAAGGTGTGTATAAGTGTGAGAAGGAGGCATACGAGATGTATTGTAGATATGCACATAATATTAGTTTTAGTATTCGCAAGAAACATCACAGTTACTAGCCAAATTTTAGAAAAATAAGATGTAAGGACTTTATTTGTTCAAAATCAGGTTTTAAGAAGGGTCCTGATTTGAATTTAGAAATGAAATATTGAAAATCAGATACTATAATTAGTTTTCCAGCTATGATTAGGTTTATAATTGATGAAGAAGAAAATTGAAAGGTGCAAAAAATTATAGAAAGCTACAATCATGATTTGGCTTGGCCAGAAGATAAACATCTACTTAGATCATGTAGAAATATGAGTGATGAGAAAGCTTCAGTTATTAAAGCAATTATAAATACCAGAATTAGAATCTTAGATACTATTTCCTACCTTGCCGATGAAGTTGAAGGTATCGAGAATATTGGATTCTCTAAGATAGATGCTTACAACTACATTTAAAAAGAGAAAAGAGTAAATATTGAATATGTGGATACTAATTCTTTAGTTCAATTATTTAAAGATCGGTAAGTTGATGACCCTATTTTGTCTAAATTGATAAATTGGATATATTTTTAATTTTTTTTAGGGTTAATGGAATGAGTAGGATATGTTATGACTATTTTAAAGATTCATAATTTTTAATACTAGTTATAGGCTTAATAAATATAATATAATCTACGCATCATTTATCAGGGTTAATAATCATTAGTAGAATATTCTACTTGGGGTGGCCTTTTTGTTAAAGGAAATAATTAAATTATTTACTTGGTTGTTTAAAACATCTATATGAATAATGGGTGATAAATATACAATAACAATATTTACTAATCAAGATCAGGTCATGACTAGGGCTATAAAAATTGTATTACTTAGCATACGTCATGGATTGTACCAATGGCACATATCCAAGAAAGCTCCATCAAAATTTTGGTGCTTCAACAGCAATGATAAAGTCATATGACTCTTTTATAAATATTTGAGCAATTGTGACTCTAAGGAGGAGTTTGAGAAAGTATAGGCTGAAATGATCACAGAAGGGAGCCTCCATAGCAATAGTTGGTTGGAGGAGCTTTATAGGATAAGAAATAAGTGGCCAATAACATTCAATAAGGACTATTTTAGCATGAGCATTTTATACACATAGCGTAGCGAGTCTACTAATAATATGTGTCATGATATTTTAAAACCAACAATTTTAATAAATGATTATTTTTTAGGCCTACAAAAGGTAACGATGACATGTTGTCAGAATGAACATGATGAAGATTATAAATGCAACTAATCCGTAGTAGTACCTGTAATAAAAAGTAAGCCAATATTAAAGTAAGCTGCTCGATTTTACTCAAGAAAGCTTTAGTTATTTTTTGAGAAAAAATTTTTATGTGGTGTACACAGGGTGTAAAAGCATGTACACATTGTGTACAAGCTTCAATATAGTGTATACAAGCTTGTACACACTATGTATAAGATTATACACTATTGTACAAGCATGTGGTAATCTTGTGTATAGTGTGTGCAATGTTGTACACATTATGTACAATGCTAAACACAATGTGTTTAACTTTATACATAATAGGTACAAGCTTGTACACACTGTGTACAACATTATACAATGTGTCAAAGCTTATTCAGTGTGTACAGCCCATATTATACAAGCTTATGGTAACCTTGAACACAATGTGTACAGGCTTGTACACACTGTGTTCAGGATTATATAAGTGTATACAAGCCTGTACACAGTGTATACAAGCCTAATATATAAAAAAATATTATTACCATAAGCTCGTATAGATTATTACAATAAGAATCATAAATAAAAAAAGTATAAAGATTATCGGGAATCATTTAAACCTGGTTATCACTAAGATCTCTAAATATGTTGGAGACCTGGATGGTAGAAAAAAAAATGTAGCTTCCCCAATAAAAGAAACGAGGTCTTGCATCAGCCACTATAGGGTCAACAAAGGATGTGTGTTCCAGAAACCAAATATATATATGCTCAATAAGTAGAAAAATGAACAATTCTATCATTACAAATCCACCATTAGTAATGTAATTAGAGAGAGTACTCACCATTAACAAAGGAATACATCTACTCATATATCTTAAGGCGACATCATTAACATACTTCATCACCATACGATCAAACTAAATAACTAAGAAATCACGAATTGACATAGCCCAATTATACCCAGTAAACTCATCTACATTTTGTGCAATGTGATGAGTCTCTTCGGGTTCTAGAGTTATTATTGGGAAAAAATACATTGGACAATAGAAATTTGATGTATATATTTACAATAATGACAGGGGGCTTGATTTGTCAATATTTTTCATTTTATTTTTAATTTTAATTCTAGTATAATTTATTAGTGGCTCAGATATCGAGTATATCAAATCATTCATGTTTGACAAAATGGCCATTAGAGCTACATCATCTACTATAAATCTTAGCTCATGCCATTTGGTTATGAATGCTTGCTTGGGCACATCCCAGTATGACGGCAACATGTTGATTAGAGGTGCATTTGTTGAAATGGAGTGAACTCCATAAATTAAAATATGCTTAACATCTTCAAAGTGTCCTCTACTTCATCGCATAATATCCCTTTTAAAGAGTCACAGACAGATCTAAATGTTGAGGGTCTACTACATAAATTAACCTTTAGGATGTACATCTGCAATAAGAAAAGTTTAAAACATTTATTAATTTGCCTTATATAAAAATTTTAAAAGATTGAATAATATTTTTTTAGTAATATATGTGTACATCGTTGTACCTAATATTTAAATTACTAAGAGAAGCTTTTACACACTGTTTACAAGTGGTCTAGATTTCCCTTATACATAAATTGTATATGCTTGTAATTTTTTTTTCTCACCATATTTATTAACATTAAATTCAATATAATATAAAATAATATAATATATTAATAACTCAACAAAGTAAACCTTTATATTTAATTCAATATTTGTTATTTTTTAAAATCATCACTGATATTTTCATTTTTCTCATTATCAAACACATTCCTTGATTTTTCAATTTTAGATCTTTTAATATTTCTTGCTATCATCAATTTATCATCTGGAAATGTATCATTGTGCTAATTATAATTTTATACAAATTGTGTAGAAGATCTTGTACACAGTGTGTACAAGCTCATGTACATAATTTGTATAAGGGCTTGTATACACTGTGTACAAAGGGCTTGTACCCTACATCACTACCTTATACATAAACTACATAATCAAAATTACAAATAAAAAATTATTCTTTGTGGAGTCAAAATAGTAAATATATAATCAATTGTGATATAAAAGATCATAAAATTGAGTGTATGAAAACTCTCCGAACACCATACAAAATAATTTCTCTAGTTACAAAGAAACTCAAAACACTAAATGCAAGTTTGTCGTTTATGCCTTCAAAGTGTTGATATTGAAATAATTGGAAATAAAAATGGTGCATAAATTTAAATTTACATGAAATTAAAAAAAACTATAACTTAATTTGACACTTATAATAAATCCTAAATAGTAAACATGAAGGATAGTGCTTGCCTTCTTGAAGATAAAGAGAGGTTTATGAAGAGAACAATTATTGTTTGATAATGAAAAATGACCTTTCGACTGCAAAACCCTAAAACTTTTATCCGATTGATTTCAGAATTGAACGAGATGCATTGACTTCCTTTTTTCAAAATATTATCTCATGACTGAGTAGAGTCGTCGGATCACGCATTAGTAAAAAAATCCACATGGCTGCACAAAAAAAATTATCCCAAAAAATACATGTTGAACATGGATTGGACTCCAGACCTTGCACAGAATAATTTCTCCTTAATAAGACATAATGGAGGAAAAGGATTATTCACGTAGTCAACCACACTTAATGGGATAAAGGTTTGATGTTGATGTTGCTACTATTATATTCATTTTTATTAATTTATAACCTAGTATTAATTTTTTTATATAATCTTTTAATCTTATGTATTCTTAAATTATTATTTAAGAAGGGATAAATTACTAAATAAACAATATTTTAAGAATTATTTTCATCTAAATATTATCAAATTAAAAAATAAGAATTGTTTTATTTTTAAACTAAAAAAGTTGTATAATATAATCAATTTATAAAAATACAACAAAACAAAGCTTTTCTCCCACTACATGGGGTCTGCTATATATGAATCCTTTTTCTCCCCTTTGTATCTTATTAATAGTCATTTAAATCTAATAAAAATATTATTTTTTAATACTTTCTAGCTTAGTCTTTTAGGTCTACCTCCATCATTTTTAATATAGGTCAGATTTAATACATCTACTCTTCTAACATGATCATCAATTTATAAAAATAATTTATATATAATTATTTATCAATATTTTTTTTAAAAATGTATACATGCAATCAAAAGTGATAAGTGAAAGTATTTAGAGAGAAATTTTGATTTAAATATATAACTCTCAACATTTTTACTCAAAACATCTTAACTGCAAAACAAAAAAGCATAATGATACCATTATTATAATGAATTTAAGAAAATAATATCAAATATAGCAACAAAGTAATAATTTAATCATAATTATTTAGTTGATTGAATGTGAAATATTTTTAAATGAGATTTATACTAAATGGATGGAAATCTAATTACTAGAATCAATGAACAATTGAATGATTGAGATTTTATCCCAATATAATCATAAATGGTTTTTTAATAGTATTATCTTAATTGCATATGCATCAAGTTCATGGTGATAAGATTTGACCATTTTTTACCATTTTTTATTTTTAAAAACTTTTGAATTTATTCTCTTTTTTGCTTCCATAATAAAAATAAAGTTGAATTAGGAAACATTCATATGTAAACAAAGCTAAATAAGTAAATATTCCTCAATTATTTTGAATGAAAAATTATTAATAAAGTTGAATTAGTAAATGTTCAAATATGTTTGAAGATGTGCACGTGCACGCACTGGTGTCTGTGTGTGTGTCAATGTTAAGGAAGAATCCCCAATGTATCAAAAGTGTATTCTAACCACCAAAAAAAAAACCCTAACTCCTTATTACAAAATTATTCTAGCGAAGGAGAGTTACTGAGATTGTATGAATCCTAATAAATTATTACTTATAGTCATGAATATAGGCTTGTATAGCTAAACCACCTAAGGATCTTTATGCCTCTTAAATTTATATCTATACATATTTACTATTGTTTTTAACAGATAAAATATTAATTACATGATTACTAATTATTGCGAGAAAAATATATGCGGTGATAGAGTGAGGAATTTTTCATCTTAGCATTGCACGGATATCTAGCACACAAATAAAAGATTATAAGCCCCAGAAAAATACCATAGGTTTTTAATGTGGAAAACCTAAAAAAAGAAAAAACCATGGGGCATGACTCAGTTTAAATGATTCAATTAGTATTTGAATAGATTATAATGCTTGATCTGTCTTTTAAGTCGAAGACGGTGAAAATACAATAATATGAAGAGTTGGGCAGAAGTCGGTCGTCATTGACCGAGCAGAAGTCCGGCAACGGTCAGTGACCAGACAAAAGTTCGTTGATGGTTGGTGGCCTGGCAGAAGTCTGGTGTTGGTAGGTTGTCGGGCAGAAATCTGGCATCGGTCGGTGGCTGAGAAGAAGTCCGGCGACCGTTGCTGGGCGGGTAAAAATCTAATGACGGTTGGTGGGCGGGCAGAAGTCTGACGACTATTGGTGGCTGGGCAGAAGTCCTAGGACGGCCGGTGGCCTAGCAGAAGTCTGGTGTTGGACGATGGCGGGCATAAGTCCGGCACCGGTTGGTAGTTGAAGAGGACCTTAGTGGCAAGAGAGATCTTAGATTTCTCTTCCTTCTTCCTCATCTTTTTTCCTCTCCTTTTTATGAAGAATGGGTACTCTATTTATAGTTTTTTGAGAGTGGCATGACTAGTAAATATGGAGAAGATCAAAGGTATGTTGGGAGTGTTTCGGGTGGACGGCCGATATTGACTCCCTTAATCATGAACTGTTTATTGGGCATTTGAATGTCTTAATGATGTCGGAATTCAATGGTCTTAGGCTCGTTGGATTTATCTCGTCAAGCCACTCAATTTGACTATAAACATGTAATATTTGGATATCATTTGATCATCCAATTTATGCTTTAAAGCTTCTAAACATGCTTCGAGCCCTCGATTTGAACTCATTTGGGCTTGGATTGGATCAAATTTGGTGTTGTTGGATTTGTCTTTTCGAGATGTTCAATTTGGCTATAAGTTTACCAAAATCGAAGTTTGGATGATCCTGGAATTAATTTTGAACTTTGCCTTGAGATTCTTTCCCGATCAAGATATTTTTTGATAATATATCACTAATAATTAAAATAATATTAATAGAATCAGTTGTATAATTTGATTAAAATGATTAAATACTCACTTCACCCTCTCTTAGGTCACGTATGAAACTTTAAATTACTATCAAAGTCTCAACTCTATAATTGTCTTGACATCCAATAGTTAATCACATGAAATATACATGTACACCACAATTTCACTTTATAGCATGGCCCCCATACCCCCCATTTCAATAAAACCCCATTTAATTTTTCAAAGGTTAGAATGATGATGCACCTTCAGCCATGCAATATGCGAATATAAAATTTAATTTTAAACAGCTGTAAAATACCTACTTCTATTATTGATGGTGTGGTATAGCATCGAAGCCATTGGAAGATTGGTCCTAGGTTAAGTTAGATAATGGATTACAAGATGAAAAAAAAAATGTAAAAATTCTTTAAACATTGTATAATGATTATATGAAATAATGAAAAATTATTTCAATTTTTTAGTTGGAACTTTAGGTGGTTCTCGAAAAACGATAGCGAAAAAAATTATCCCTAAAGTCGAAACTAAGAGGAATGTTTAAACCAATGCTTCCATAGATTAAATTGTGGTTTACAATTATAGCTTCCACACCTATTCGTTTTGGATCATTTACTAAAGAAATTCTATATTGAGATTTACAATTTACTATCAATTTACTATTACTAACTATTACTTTCTATATAGTATGTATATAAAATAGAATATATATATATATATATATATGTGTGTGTGTGTGTGTGTGTGTGTATAGTTATATCTTATTACTATTCTATTCTATTTCTTATTTCTTCTATATTTCTATTGTATTATTCTTACTCTTCTTATAGTCTAATAGAATATATTATTCTATTTATATCTATTTATACATAAAAATAAGAAAAATATAGATAAAAAAATAGAAAAGAAATATATCTTTCTATATTAGTATATTAGATTCATAATTAGATTCATATATTATGAATTATTTCATATGAAATAGAGAATAGATTCAATTAATATAGAAAATAGAAATTCTAGCTTAATTCTAGACATTAACAAATTAGAAATACTAAATAGCTAAATACTATATATAAACCTAATAGAAATCTCAATTTATATACTCTAAATACTAGAAATACTAGAAGAAAAGAAAAAAGAAATAGAGGCAAAAGATGGCAAAGGAATTTTGTAACAGACTACTTGTCTCCTTGTAGTTGGTTCTCCAAGTTTTTGGAATGCTCCAAATTCCACTTGAGCATCCAAGGTATTACTGTTGTACCTACATGGAAGTCTTTACCTAACACACGACTTAGTAATGATGATTTGAGTCGTGATGCTGCTCGTAAGGAAATGAAGGAGGGTTACATCTATCTTTTCTTGTTTCTTTTATGAGTTGGATGCCTATGCGCATCTGTCCCGTGTGATTGTTCACATTGGAGAACAGACATCGTCTGGGCTAGTGATTCGTTATGCATTTTGTGAGATGAATGAATCTTTGTGTATACCTGATTTGGAACATTATAGTTCCACAGTTTTACCTCAAATTGATCCTATCGTGACTGCTGTAGCAAATTCGTGTGCTGGTAGACTTTCTCGGTGAGGATCCAAGCGAAGCGCTATAGTTCACTATATTAATCAAAGGATTCTTTATCTAGTCCATGATTGGTTAATGAAAGTCTTGCGATTATTACCTATGGATGGTACTTTTGACCAAGTGGCTCTGATTATACGATGAAGAGGCCATCATCTATGTTACAGTTTGGATTTCTCCTCTACAATAGATAGGTTTCCTCCCTCTTCTTACATTATCTTCAACTTTTTAGGTGATGTTGGACATATTCGTCTGCAGTCGTAAACTTCGCTTTAGCAACTAACATTTTGGATGAAAACCAAATAGGTCGATCAAGATCCCATCCAAGGTGGTATTCCTTGTTGGGCAACCATTAGGTTACTTATCATCCTGCCCTCTCTTTGCCTTCACACACCATTTCATTATATGGTATGCGGCTGAGAAGGTGTTGAGACTAATTTTAACAAGTATGTTGTTTTTGGTGTTGGTCGATCCACTCATTGCTAAAGAGTATGTCAATATTATCTAAGAGGTACTTCAGCTGAAGATATCTTATTATAAAAAATCTTGAATTTATTCTTTTGGTGCTATTGAGTTCGCTAAATGTTTCTTTGTCATGAATATAGGGAAAGATCTCTCGTTCTTGTCATTGAATGCGTTTCTTAACGTCCATCATCCTTATGGTTGTATGGGTTTAGTTGAGTGATATTCTAAAAAGAGGTTTACAACTCTTTGTAGGATACATGGTGGTTCTTTCCGAGTATTATCTCGTATAAGATCACCATTAGCATTTTCCTTTCTTTTTCTACTCTAAAGGAGAGGTGCTGTTAGGCCACTCGAGTAAGGCGAGAGGACTAAAAGTAGCTCGACTGAACACCCACCCAATCTCGATTCTCAAAGTATACAATTTTGTTTCTTGTTTATAAAGTATACAATTCAAAAAGAAAGAGAGATTTTAAATGATTCTCTCCTGAAAAGCTGTACTGATTTCAATCAAGTTCGAGAAGTACTTACACCAAGCGGGGATCGGCTTCTCTAGACCATTTTGGTCCTAAGGGCTAGGCTCTATTGGGCACTAGCTGGCTTATCGTAAACAAACAACAAACTTGATTCATAGCATGCAGCAGGATTGAACGATTGGATTGTTATATACAAAAATCTATTTTCAATATCGTATCATATAGAAAGAAGATCATTTCAGAATTTGGTTTTCTCTTACTTATTTATATACTATCCGTTCTCTACTCTCCTTTCAGTCGAGTATCTTACTTCTTTCTAGACATCATATCCTTTCAGTAGAGAAGATAGACTTTTCATTCACTCACCGTTGGGCATTTTTAAGAAACAGGATTTCTATCAATTCAAGTAGTATAGAATCTATACAATTACAAAGTGAAGTGTTAGAAATTCTAGGGTAGCTAGACTGAAAGGATTACAGGATGAATGAGAGAAAGAAGAAGTCAAGGCTATCTTCTACTGTTAAGTGTTAAGGAGAAAAAATGAATATGCTTGTAAAGCAGTAAACACGTCCCATCTTTTTGGCATCCCGACATGCGTGACTTATTTCCTGAGAGTAATATTCAATCATGAAAGTGTCATGAAACCCATCTTTTTTTATTCAATTTTGTATATATATATATATATATATATATATATATGCATTTTCTTTGAATCAAACAATCTCCTTTCTCTTTCTATACGCATGCAATTTTGATAAGAGTATAGCCAGCTCGTCTCTACAATATTGTATAGATATGTACCACATTGAGTAAGCAATATGCAACTTCTACTCTTCTCTTATGAAATTTCCCCCCAACAGACTTTTATCTGCATATGATCTTTCCTGGTATTCAATCTCTTTTGTCGGGGTTTTTTGGTTCAGGGGTGTCATATAATAGTTGTTGTACATCAGGTCCTTACCAGATGCTAGAGTTCTACACCTATCTTCTATGTGTGTCTTTCCTCCGTTGTTAGTTGCTTAGTGCTACTTCCCTTATTTACTATATAGGGGGATTCTTGTTGGTTGTAAGCATTTGAAGAATAGGTAAAGAAATATGGGATAAGTTTGTAATTACTTCAAAAGAAAAAAAATGAGGCGAGAAAATATGGATTAAAGTTCTTATACAAGAGTGTGAGCTATTCCGTATTAGAAATGAACGTGGAGGAGAATTCATAAATGATATATTTGAAACTTTTTGTGATAAGTTAGACATTTAACATAATTTATTAGCTTCCAGGACACTAAAATAAAATTTCATAGAATGTAAAAAATAGAACCCCTCATAGACATGGCTAGAATTATGCTAAGGGAATTTATACTATCAAAATACATTTTCATACAACAACAACAACAAAAACAACAACAACAAGCCTTTATCCCACTATGTAGGGTCAGATACATGAATCCTTTTTCTGCATTGTATCTTGTTAAGGGTCAATTCTCATCTAAATCTAATAAAGAAAGGTCATTTCTAATATTTTCTAACGAAGTCCTTTTAGGTTTACCTTTACCTTTATTAACTTTAGTCAAATCGATACATCAACTTTCCTAACCGGATCATCAGAAGGCCACTGTTTTATGTGACAAAATCATCTAAGACGACTCTCTATAATCTTATCTTCCACTGAAGCTACTCCAACCTTTTCATATATATGCTCATTTCGTATCCTATCTCTAAGAGTAAAGCCACCCATCCACCTTAGCATCATCATCTCTGCAACACTTAACTAAATACTATGCTTCTCTTTTAATGGCCAACATTCTACACCATAAAGTATTACAGGTCTCACTACCTTCTTATAGAATTTTCCCTTAAGTTTGAGAGGGGCTTTTTTTATCACACGCCCGATGCATTCCTCCACTTCAACCATCCGACTTGAATTCTACTAATAATATCCTTATCTATTTCACCATCACTCTGAACAATAGATCCAAGATATCTAAAACATGTACTTTTATTAATGACTTGATTGCCCCAAGTCACAATCCCCCTATTAGATATATTATTTCTAAAATTACACTACATATATTTAGTTTTAGATTTACTCAAACAAAAGCCTTTAGACTCTAAGATTGACCTCCATTATTCAAGTTTACCTTCAACTCCCTCTCTAGTCTTATCAACAAGAAGAATATCATCAACAAAAAGCATTCACTTTGTAATTGTCTAGTGAGAACATCCATGACTAAAGCAAAAAGATATGGGCTTAAGGTTGATCCTTAATGTAATCCAACTGAAATAGGAAAATACTTCGTCAAACCACCTTGTGTTCGAACACAAGTAACAGCTCCTGCATACATATCCTTAATGACTTGAATATAAGCATTATTAACCCCTTTCTTATGTAGAACTCTAATAGCACTTATCTTGGAGCTTTATCATATACTTTCTCTAAATCAATAAAAATCATATATAGATCCTCCTTATTCTCTCTATACTTCTCCATCAAACCTCTCAATAAATGCATAGCTTCCATAGTAGATCTACTAGGCATGAATCCAAATTAATTTTGCAAAACATTAGTGTCACGCCATAACCTATACTCCATAACTCTCTCCCATAGTTTTAAAGTATGACACATTAACTTAATTCGTCTATAATTCTCACAATCTTGTGCATCACCTTTATTCTTAGAAATAGGAATCAACACACTCATCCTCCACTCATCAGGCATTTTTTTAGTCTTCAAAATAATATTAAAAGGTTTAGTAAGCCAAGAAATTCCTTCATATTCTAAGCATTTCCACACCTCTATTGGAATATCATCAGGTCCAACTGCTTTTCCACACTTCATTTTCTTTAAAGCCTCTTTAACTTCAATTTTACTAATATGCTGATAAAAATAAAAATCTTTATTTTCACTTAGGGTGTGCTAAGGTCACTAAAGTCAATCGCATTACTACAATCTTTATTAAAAAGTTTAGCAAAATATCTCATCCACTTTTGTTGAATATCCTCTTCTAATAAAAGCACTTTTTGATCTTCATCCTTAATATACTTCACTTAACTAAATGCTTACTACTTAAATATCTTTGTTTAGCTAACTTATGCATTTATCTTTTGCTCTCCTTAGTATTTAATATATTATATAAATCATTAAAAGTTAAAATCTTTGCATCGCATATTGCTTTCTTAGACTCCTTACGGGCCTTTTTATATATTTCCCAATTATCAAAATTTTTACAGCTAGACCAATTTTTATAACAAATCTTCTTATTTTTTTACCTTTTCTTGCACATTTTGATTCCACCACCAACTATTTTTACTATTAGTAGCTTTTTTCTTTGATACTCTAAGCATATCTTTTGCAATATTTTTTAATATCATTAGGTACTTTTTCTCACATAACATTAGCTTTCTCATGCACAGACAAAATCTTAAGATCTAGATTCGTCCTCTCAAAAATATTTTTGTTAATATTCTTTAAATGCCCCCATCTAATCCTAGACTAATGATTTACTTTATTTTTTATTTTTCACCCCATCTTAAAGTCTAAAACTAATAAGCGATGTTGGGTACATAAACTTTCACTTTGAATAACATTACGATCTTTATAATCTAAATGATCTATTTTTCTTATAAGAAAATAATCAATCTGAGTTTTACTATATCTATTCTTATAAGTGATGAGATGCTTATATCTTTTCTTAAATAAGTTATTCACAATTACAAAATTATAGGCTAAAGAAAAATCTAACCACCTTCATTAGTCATTCCAAAGCTATAGCCACTATGAATATTTTTCAAATTATCTATCTCTCTATTAACATGTCCATTTAAATCTCCTCCAATAAAAATTCTTTCTTCAAGAGGTATCATTTATATTAATTCTTCTAAGTCATTCCAAAATTTTATTAATTTCATTTAAATCAAAGTACACTTTCATAAAAGTATTAAATATAAATTTTTATGTAAATGATCGTATAAATCCTAGCTCATAGAAAAAACCATATGAGATTTGGAAATATAAGACATCAAATATGTCGCACAGCCATGCATTTGGTTATAAGTATTTCATTCTTAAAATGGGATAAATAGTCTTAGAAAATTTGTAGAAGATTAAGTAAAGCAATCATTCTAAGATTTTGTAGTCATAGTAAATTGTTAGAGTATTCAATAGAAAAACCTTAATAGAAGAAGAATTAGTACATACATCTTAGATGAACCCCAATAAAAACTACCTAAAATGAATAATTTAGATGATGGAGATCTCATTAGAATTGAAACTTTAAATCAAGAAAAGACTAAAATTAACAAGAATGAACCACCTCCTAAATTAATTAAGTAGTTGAGATATGCGACTAGTCACCTTAAGGAACTTACTATGAAAGACCCATCCTTGGATATTAGGACTAGAAGTAATCTTATAAATGAAATATACTATTAATCATTCCTAACTTATATCAAATATTTAAGCACCAAAGCAACCTTAGAAGATAAATTTTAAATTATGGCCATACACAAAGAATTGAATCAATTTTTTAGGAATGATGTACAAAATAATTATGGCCATGGTATCAAAATTAACACATAAAAGGTTTGTAAGAATATCAACCATCTATAAATTAATATTAATAAATTCTATATTAACATCCTTTTTAGAAACGTGATCCTTAATGAAGTGTTGTTAAATGTTAATATGCTTAGTCCTTTTGAATTGGATTCTTTGTTAAGCTAATGACACTAGTGTTGTAACACTTAACTTGAATGTCTCTAGAGTAGTTCCATAATCTTTCAATTATTATTTTAGATAAATAATTTAAGCAATACAACTACACAACCCAACCCGACCAGGATAAGTTCTATCTTATTGAGTTGTGATATGCAAATTCCAAGATATAGTTTTGGAATGTTTTAGATTCTCTTTCAACATTCATTTTAAATAAACTACAGATTACATAGCTACTAAAACATTCAAATACTAAAAATAAACTCATTCACAAGATTTTTTTTTATTTCATCAAAATATATATACACTATAGTACATGGCTATATGTAAAAACTATAAAACTGAATAATAAACTAGCTATGATTGTACAAAAATTAAAATAAGGAAATACATATAAACTCTAATCAGTCATGAACTATTAATCCACAAGCTCCTTCCCTTTCCCAGAGCCTGAAAACTAGTGGTGGAGCCAAAAAAATTTTTAGGGGTGGCCTAAGTTTATTTTGACAAACTTTCCATCAACTTTTTCATTCAGGCTTGTAACAACACGAACAATTTTAAAGCATAACAAAAAATAAACAAACACTAGCCAGTATTCAGATTCAGTATATACATTCAGAAGGATCAATTATTGATTCAATTTTTTGTTAAATCAAAGAAAATGTCTAGAAAGTTAATCTTTAACTTCAATATCACTACTCCCCAATCTGTTGATGGTAACCTGATCAGGTTTGGGTCCAGATTTGAGAATTTATAGGTCACTTTTGGTGCACCACCGACTGAAATAGTTTTGCTAGTCACTGAATATGTTAGATCGACTCCACTCCGAGTTAGCATCGAGGGTGGGTCTATAGCTGCCCCTGCAGCTGCTAAACCCTCTGTGTTTATATGACTGACATTCCCCCAATCAGCTACTATGACAAAGGGAAAGTCACCAATCATTACTGAAACCCCAGTATTTAGAAACTTTGAGATGAGGTCGTCTTCTAGAATCCAGGAGATGACTAAATCTCAATGCTGCAATATGGTTCACTACATGTGGCGAAAGATTGAAAGAGCTGAAGCATCATAGAAAGATGCTCTTATTGCTATTGCAACTAAAGTAACAAAGAATATGAACACTGAAGTTCCTGAGGCATATGTTAATTCTCCTCAGTTGGCTAGCAGTAGATTCCACCCACTATTCACTACTGTTGGAGAAGAAAGCATTATGCGCATAACAAATTCTCCACCTACTCCATTTCAAAATGATCCTGTTCTTCCTTCTCTCTCTAAAAGGAAGAGAAAATTTAAAACTCTATTAAATGGATTGATTCAGGACTGTGCCACTGGTTATGGCCAGTCAAAGACATAATTTCTAAAGAGCATCAAGGATGTTGCTTCTACTGAGGTGCATCCACATTTAAGTGAAAAGAGAGGAGAATCCCCTCCTATAAAGAAAAGAGTTCAGTACCAGGAGGTCCAAGTCGACCAGCTATTGTTATAGATCACCGTGGGGAACCAAAGAAGTTTCCACATCACGATCATTATCAGAATTTGGAACATCAACACAGTCAGGAAACTCCTATCAAATCCTTAGTATATGGAGCATTAGCCCATCGAGGGTATAATCCCATATCTCCTCCTTCTTTACAACACTTTGGAAATCATCCTTTGAGAATCTATGATCATCCTACAAATCAATATCCATCGAGACCCGATCAACACCATTCACAGGGTAGTGAATTGTCTTCTGGTTTTGATAGGAGGAGACTAAAATTCCCAAATCAATCATCCTCATTATCCAACAGAGAGAGCATTTGGCGGCCCAAAATGGTTCCAACTCCAATTGTATTAATGAATTTGAGAAATCATGCAGCAGATGAAAGATCAAGGAAGGTGAAGTTTGTAATAAAACTATCTCCTCCTAAAGAGTATACTTTGGTAGACCCATATCTTGTGGGAGAAAAATCAATCAAAGAAATGGTGGATCATTTGAAAGAGAGTATCCACCAGATCAATGATTAGGAGGTTGCAGAAGATGAAGACATGAATTAAGAAATGTCGGGCAGTGTTAACATGGTTAACACTCGCTCATCTATACATAATGAGAAAGAGAAGGGTAAAAGTGAAGTAGGTCCTGCTAACAACGAGGATGATGAAGATGACACAAAGGATTCAACTCATTGTCTTTTAGAACAATTAAGTCAAAAAGAAGAGCAGATCTTAAGGATGGAAAAGAAGTTGGAGGAAATGATGTCTATAATCTCTATGATGCAAGGCAACAATCCTATTGTTCCGGAAGCTCAGGTTAAATCTCTTGATTGATCAGTTCAAGTGAAGTAGTCAGGATAGAAGAACCTGAGAGACCAATACAAAAATCGGTGAAAGCAGAACCACCATAAATACTAGTAGAAATCAAGCAGATGGTTGAACAACAAGTGAAAGATGCTTTAGCTAAAGCTCAAAGTTCCTCGTCTGTTCTGAAGGGTAGGCCATACCCAGAAGAATACGACTTGGTCCCGTATCTGAAAGGATTTATACCTCCTTCTTTCAAAAATTTTGACGGTACAGGTAATCCCAAATAACACCTCGCTCACTTCAGAGCCAGTTGTTTCAACATAGGTGGCAGAGATACAATATTGTTCAGATAATTTGTTAGTAATTTATCTAGGCTTGCATTTGATTGGTATGTTGAACTGCCAAATGGGTCAGTCCATACCTTCAATGATCTGGAAGTAATGCTCGTTAAAAGATTTGCTGGTGTAAAGCATCATATCACTGTTGTTGATCTGGTGGTAGAGAAGTAGAAGCCAGGTGAAGGTCTGGTAGATTATATCTCGAGTTGGAGGAATCTCAGCATGAGATGTGAGCCTCAGCTACGAGAATAACATGCTATAGAGATCCTTCTGAAAAATATCCATGGTCTAGTTTCCTTTCTACTGAAAGGTTTTATGATTAAAACCTTTAAAAAGTTGCTAAGCAAAGCCTCTAATCTCCAAAAGGAAGCTTCTCAACTACCATTTCTAAAAGATCCAGCTTCTTTATAGATAAAGAAGTTGAAACCTCAGAAAGTTTTAGAGAAGAAGTCAGGGATAGTGTCTGCAGTTGATAAGGGAAAACAGTCGATGTAGATTCAAATAGAGAATCTGAGTCGACCTCCTCAGTATCAATAGTACAATAGACCTCAGGATGATCAGCAATCTAGACCTCGATCTTTTCTAACTCCAGAACAACAGAAAGAAAAGTTTGATTACTTATAAAATAAAGCATATCCTTTAAGTGAGAAGCAATAAAAAAATATTTAGGAGTCTCATAAGAAACCAGGATTCAAACTCCATGAGCCTAGAAGGCTAGGAGAAGTTGGTAAAGCAAGGAAACCTAACTATTGTTCGTATCATCAGATGTCATGTCATGAGTTAGAAGATTGCATAACTTTCAAAGAGTGGTTGGATAGAAACTACAAAGATGGTACAATTGTGATACCCAAAGAATGCATAGTGGATTCAAGTCAAGGATCCGCTAAGTGTATATTTGGTGAGCCTTCTGCACCTTCTCCTACTTTAAAACCCAATGATGAATGTGATATAGTTTTGTCTCATTCTTTTAAAAGAACCCTTACTAAAGTATATCATTCATCTTTCTAGGAACCCCCGAGAGTCCAGAATCCCATCCAAGTTGATCTGGTAGCTCGTGAGGAGAAGAAGAATAAAGATCCAATCGAGGAGTCTAAGGAAGTGAGAGTTAATCAAGCTCCTACATCTTCGAGGAAGGAACAAAAGAATAAAATAGAGTTAGGTTCTGATAAGTTAGTCATTTTCACAAGTGGCAAGCATATGTCGCTCAAACCTTTAGCTCTGTATGACTTTTATTTTGTCCCTCCTTGGACTAAGAAAGTAATGAAAAAGGATTACACGTATATCATGTTTGTGTCTGCTAATGAATATTCGAATCAAAACTTAAATAATAATGAAAATAATTCTCAAGGAATAAATGTAAACTAAGTAGATGAACAATTTAAATACTGTTACGATAGTGACTTCCTTATACGCGATGTTGAGGGTGATCCTATCAATATAGAATTGGAATTATCTGACTAAGATACACCGCCAGAAGATACATAGATGGTAGTTAATGATCAACAACTAAAACCTAATGAAGATGCTTCTTCTAAAGAAGTACTACAATTCAATATTCATAGTGGTAAAATCTTACCTCTGCAAGTTACAGCTACTAATAACGGAAATAAGGTACATGTAAAATTTGAAATTGACGATCGTATGTGTTGCACGCATCACGATGCACCACGATGAGATTTAAGTGAATTTTTCAAAGTCATCTGAATTTGGCGAAAATAATTTTATAAAATTCTACGCAAAATTTCATGCAATTTGATATAAAGAACCTATATTTAATTAATTAAGAGTTATAAAAATTTTAGAAGATTCATAATTTTTCTTATTAAATAATTCTGAAAATGATTAAGGTAATTATTAAATTAGGTTTAGGGGAAACTTTGGCATGCTTTTAGGATATGAAAATGAAATTTAGGCTTCCAAAATTTGGGTATTTAATAAATTCAAAAATTAATATTAATTATTATAAAATATTAGGTGGCTAATAAGAAAATTTAAGATCCTTTAATTGAAAATGAATAAGTTTATGAAAATTTTCGATAATTTAAGCTGTAATTCTTGTTGAGATTTCCTTATGTATAATCTTAGGTTTTGAACATTAAGGGGACGACACGAGTCTGAGCGACTATTTTGATTGAAAAAGATTTAATTTTCTTTGGGGAACTTAAAATTTTTGGAATTTTAATATTTGAAATCGAACGCTCATTATGAATGATAAATCACCTCGAAAGGTGAATATATCGTTTCCAAATAGGTTCAAATTTCAAAACTTTGGATTTATTCTCATTATTGTAGTCAAACTCAAGGAGAAATAACATATGATCCCAAAGGATCAAAATGATGTTTAGTAAAAATTTTAACTACAATGATCTAGATATAGATCATTAATTTTATAATCAAAGTTACAATAATAGTACGATATATCTTCTCAGGGGAAGAGGATATCATATATTATCGATCATTTAAAAATGATGATAATGATCGTTGATTTTTCCAAAGATAATTAATTATGGGTTTTGAAAACTTAATTTTGAAAGTCAGGTCTGGGTTTCTAAATCTCCTACGAGCACAAGCCCTTGTAGTTCATTACATCATAGGGAAACAAAAAATTTCCTACGAATACTCTCGATTAAAATAGTGATACGAATTTCATTTAAGATTTTAAAATTTGATGTCAAAGGAGGTTAAGGGTTGGAAATTTCAAATGGGACTAGTTCAAGGTTGAACAGTTCTTTCTGGAGGTCAAAGGAAGAATGGTAGGATGTGTTTTGAGATTCTGAACTACTTCAGAAACACCCTAGCCTATCCTAAGTATTGGGCTTGAATTTGATGGAAAGAGATTTAATGTTTAAGTGATTGATTTTATTAGAAAGTGGGAACTAGATTCCCAGAGGTTGAGGTCTTAGGATTAAAAGATCTGTCTCAGATCCTAAGTCTAAAGTGGGTACTAAAAATTAGTGACCCGGATCCTAGCTAATGCAATGCAATTATGGACTTACCCCGGCCTGGATTGGGGAGCCAACTAAACAACCTAAACGCTTCAAACCATAAGTCAGGTCTTTTAAATGTAGAGTGGTAGGAACATTGATTAAGATTGGTTTAAAGAATTGTGGTCGACATCTAGAGCATATCCTAATTGACCCTTTGATGTATGTTGGGTGAAATGCTTAAGCTAGAAATGCAATTAAACTTTTAAACTCAATTTTCAACTTATTACTAATGCGATGCATGCTAGTTGACTCGAATGCTTAAAATCAAGTATGAAGCAATTTTAAAATTAGGCTTATAAAAATAGGTTTTATCCTAGAGATGCACAGATCCCCTTGGACAGAACTACACCCTCATAGGCTAGGTGGTCTGCCAAAACCTGCAGGCAGGGAGGTGCCTAGCAAATGGAAAGAGAGTGCAACAAATATGCTTATGAAAAACTCCCGGCGGTCCCCGGCTTACTTCTTAAAGCGTTAGAATTTCTATGTTGGCTTAAGTATTTTAAATTTAATTAGAGTAGAAAATATTTTTAACGATCCCTCACGAGCCTCCGATCGGGTTCCAGGCTAAGTCAAAATCAACATGCAATAGACGCAAAAAAACTACTAAAAGCATATAGCCCTATTATCGCAATCAACACATCAATCAAATTAACTATATAATCAAATTAATTAAATTAGAATTCAAATTGAAAGTCCATGTGGCAAGTGCCACTTAATTATATAACCCAGGGTCTACAAGAAAAGTAAAGTGGCCGGGCACCACTGATTACAACCCAATTCTACTCCTAAGACTCAAGTGACTTTGAGATTTGGGATTCTTCTCATTCTTCACTTCTTCGTCTTCCTTGGATCGTCGGGTCCGGATATCCAAGTGAAAAGAAACTCCCCCTTAAAAGGGGTGTTATCTTTTCTCCTTGGATATTTGAAAGTATCCTAACTTGATCTTCCAAATGGAGGAAGACTCTCCCCTTAGGGATATCTTCTCCTCTTTGAAATTCAAGTTGGATATAAATATCCCATTCTCAATTTATTTTAAACATTACAACTCAATTCAAATTAAATTACATTAGTAGAAATTAAAAATCTAAACTCAACAACCTGTAGGGTTATCCTAATAATTAACAGTTAATATTTAACATCCCAAGAAGTTAATATATTAAAATTTAAATGCTCAAATTCACAGCCACGCTTGGCCATGCTCTTTTAAGTTTAAAGGGCGACTTAAGCGTATCTGAAGCACCTGCAGAAAACAGCATCAATTTTAAAGCTTTAATTATTGTCCCCTTTAATTTTGAATGCCCTGTGCGACCATGGACACCTGCATAAGATTGAATTAGAACAAATCATCCCAAACCTAGGGGTAGATCTAACATACAATCAATCATATCACAGAGTGCGGTAAATAAATAAACAATCACAGCAATTCTACTACTAGCAAACAACATGCAGTGAAAGCTCGAAAACCCAGCACACAGCAGAAAAGTAAACACTGGCCTAGCCTAAGACTTGAGTTGGTTATCCTAGAAAACTATCTAAAGTGTTTGTAGGAGGCTGTGTGGGTTTGATATGTCCTAAGTAGGATCATTTGATTGAAATTGTTAAGGTTCTGGTTGGTTGAAAAGGCTTCAATGAGATTTTAATTAAAATTTAAATCTTAATGATTTGAATTTGATTTTAAACTTGATTTTGATTATTTGTTCGATATCACCTTTTTTGCACACCGAGGCCGTGAAGTTTATTTCACCTTCCTTGGGGCTAATTTAATAGTTTCGTAGGCCTGTGTTACCTAGTGGTACCCGATTTAATTAGGTGATTTGAGTTTGATTGAGTTTAAGGGTTCATTAAATTTAATCAAGGTTGATTGGTTACTTATTTTAAAGTTGAATTAAGATATTTTCTGAAATTATTGATAATTTATAGAATTTTGGAATATTCTGAATTATTTTAATCATTTAATTAAGGGGTTAAAAATTAACTTTTTGATTTAAAGTGTTTTCTAGAAAGTTAATATTTTATTAAAATGCTATACCTTAATACGATCAGTTAGATTGTAAATATGCTAGAATTGGATTTTTTTGCATTTTTTTGTGAAGGTTTGACGTTTTGACTTGATTTTGAACTAGGTTTGACCAAAAGTTGACTTTTTCAAATTTATTTGATTTCTAGAAATTTAATATTTTTGATAAATATTAGACCTTATGGTGAGTTGAATGCCATTGAGTTTACTCAATTTGGAGTTCATTTGAATTAGTTATGAATTTTTGAAAATTTGGATATTTATTGAATTGTTTAATTTGTTTAATTAGAAAGGTTTTTATGATTTGAATCTAAATGATCTCCAAACTTCTTGAAATCAACTCCAAAGGTCAGGAATGATCTAAGGAGTGATTATCAAGTGTTTGAGAGATTTTTGATATTTTTAATTATTTTTAATTAATTAATTTGATTAAATATTAAATTTCACTTAAAATTAAATTATTCTTAAAATTTATGTCAAATCTAGTTGGTTTTAATTTTCATTGATTAAGGGTTGAATTATGGTCAGTTTAAGATATTGTGCATAATTTTTGGATTTAAACTTGATTTATTACATTTTTTGGAAATTTTAAAGGTTTAATTAAGGTTTGATTTTGATTAGGTTAATTAAGGGGCTAAATGATCTTCAAAATCAGTGAGGTATTTTCTATGAGCTGAGAATATCACTAAGTTCAAGTGGTTTGAGTTTTAAGTCAATAGGATATGAATCCTAATTATTAGAAATATTCTAAGTTTTCTAGACTCATGTCCTTAATTATTGTCCTTAATTATATCATTAAGTTAATTGGTTCAAATCAAAGTCACTAACCCTTGACATATACATGTAAATACATAATCCTAGATCTAGGAGAGCCCTAATACTAGGTGGTGTGTGCATCCTAAGCATATATTAAAGTAATTTTGAAATATATGTATATATATATACCAGCTTATATAGAAAATAAAAACTTTAAAATTAAAATTTAAAATATTTTTAAAATAAATTAAATATTTCTTTGAGAGATCCCACGAATTTTTAAAATAATTTGAAAAATAAATTTTTAATTTTGAAAATAACTAGTTTAATATTTAATTAAATATTAATTAGGCACCAAAATAATTAAATATTTAACATTAATCAAAATAAATTAAGTTTTTAATTTCTGAAATTAATTTTAAATTAAATTATTCCTTTTTATGAAAATTTTAAGGTATTTTATTAATTTTTATGATTTAAATTGAATTTTTAATGAATTTTTGAAGTTTTATGTTAATTAAACTATTTAAATTGAATTTTTAATGAATTTTTGAAGTTTTATGTTAATTAAACTATTTAAATTAATTAAGAACTAAATCATATTTAAAATGATTTTTTTTTTCAACTTTAATTGAATGTTAAATATATATACATATATATATATATTTATAAAATTTAAAAATGATTTAAAATAATATTATTTGAATTTTCAAATTTATCTAATTTTAATTTTGATTAAACATTAAATAATATTTAAATACTTAATTAATTAAAAATAACTAAAGATATAAAGTATATTTTTAATTAATTTAAATATAAATAAATAAATAAAAATACTTTAAAATGATTATTTAAATATTTAAAATATTTTTTTAAATAAGATTCTTTTTAATTAACTCTTTTTATTTAATTAAATAATTTTAATTGAATGATATCTAGTTTAATATTAATTAAATGTTAATTAAAATATTTAAATAAAATATTTTTAAAATTAATCTAATTTCAAAATAATAATATTTTTAAAATAATCCTCTATTTATTAAAATACAATTATTATCATTTTAAAAATAAGTTTTTAATTTTGAAATTAATCAATTTTATATTGTGTTAAATATCAATTAAGTATACAAACTATTTAAATAATATAAATTAATTAAAATATATTAAGTATCATTTAAAAAAAAATTATTTAAATTAATAAAATAATAATAAAAAATTATTTTACTCTATTTAATTAAAATATTTAAAATTATATTTTAAGATATATATATATATATATTTAAATGAATTAAACTTAATTTTAAATCATTTTAAATGATTTTGACGGTGGAAAGGACGTGTGGCGGCCTGTGATTAGCAGGTGAAACTACGGGTAATCATTGGTAGCGGCGCGATTTTGATCCGCGCGGTACTTAACCACGTCAGCGTGTGGATTCAGCCGTCGAATCTCTGCTGTTCGAAACGGACGGCCCTGATCGAGCCGGATTTAGATCTGAATAACCACACGGACTGCGTGGTTGGGAAATTCTGCGGTATGCCACGATCTGGGCCTTTGATCACTAGATCAACAGTCCAGAAAACGTACACTTAAAACAGACTCCGGATAAACCCTAGTTCACATTTTTTGACCCGTTTGATCGATCCAGTTAATCAAAATTAACAAAACTTTAAACATAGATTTAATATTTGAACAGAAATCATGTGGAACATTTTATTTGACTTAAAACGAGCTTAATGAAAAGCTATTTAAACTAGTGTAATCTTGACTAGGGTTTGAGTTTTCGAGAGAGATTACCAATTAATTTTGGATTTTAAAGATTCTCTAAACTTGTAGTTTGTTCACGCATAAATTTGTAGCTGAAATCCAAGCTCAAAAATGCCTGGATCGAGCACTACAACTCCTTGAACAGAAAAGGCTTCGGTTCATCGGATTATGGTCATCGGCGAGCTTTGACCGGTGGAGTTCTGGTCGGAAAGGGTCTGGGGATGTCTAGGGAGCTCAAGGGAACTGGAGGCAGGACTTAAGGGGCTATGGGTGGAGAGAGATGGCTAGAGGTTGAATGGAATCTCAAAATAGGGTATTGCCCTATTCAAACATCTCCAAGCCATTTGGATGGCTGGGATCGACTTAGGGGCTTGCTTGGATGCTGCCACCTTTGGTGGGGTTGTTGGGGTGGCAGAGAATCAAAGGACATGGATACAAATGAGATGGAAAGGTCATTTTAGCATTTTGTTCATGTAAGGAAGGATCAAGACCATTTGATCCTGATCTAATGGCTGTGATAAACCCTAAGAAGCTTCTAGAGTTTGATCCAACAGTTGGAGCTGAGTTGGCAAGGAGTGGGAGGTCATTTGAGCTCATTTGACCAAATTTGACCCCTCCAAAGCCTTGATTTGACTATTTGACCAGTCAACTCAGAGTGTTGACTGGTTAGGTGGCAATGAGAGGTCTTTGAGTGCTAGATTGATGATTTGAGGACCTTAATGTTATAGGAGAAGGATTTGAATGAGAATATGAAGGCTTAAGTGAAGTTGATCAAGTCTAGTGAAGTTGACCAAGTCAACTTGACTTAGGTTTGATTGGCCTATGGTTAAGATATAGATAAGCCATAGTTTGAATGATAATGAGAGCTTGAGGATATCATTTTGATGGTATTGCTTGACTTGACCCAAATAGGTCAAAATTGGGCTAGATTTGGGCTTGATTGACCTAGTCAACTGTTGACTGGGTCAATAGGTCTAATCAAATCCAAATCACTAAGGGAAGTGATTATAAGAATTTGATAAAGTTTTGAATGTGTTTAAGGTTTAATTCAAAATAAAAAAGCTTAAGGGATGAATTGGTCAACCTGGGTTGACTTGGTCAACCAGGTTGACCCAGGGTCAGGGTTTGGGTTCAATGAATTTGATTTGATGTTTGGAGTCTAGTGGAGGTATTTTGAAGGATCAAAATGGTCATCTGGGTCAAATGACCTATTTAGGCCCTTAATGGGCCTAATGGGTCAACTGGGTTGACTTGGTCAACCAAGTTGACCCAGGGTCAGGGAATCAGTCTAACCAGTTTAAAATAATATTCTGAGTCTACTGGTGGTAGTCTCAAGGTCTGGGGAGGTCATTTGGTCAAAATGATCTGTTTGGGCCCTTAATGGGCCTTTAGGTCAACCTAGGTTGACTTGGTCAATCAGGTTGACCCAGGGTCTGGTTTTGGGTTCAACATGTTTAGTTTGACATTTGAAATTTACTGGAAGTGATTGCATTTGATTTGGATCTTATTTGGTCCAAAGGGACTATTCATACCCCATAAGGGTATTTTGGTCATTTTGGACTTTAGTCAATTGGAGGTCAAAATGAATCTAACAAAATGTAGTTTATTACTCAATAAGTCATAATCAAATGTCTGGAAATGATTTGAAGGTTTGGAGAAGGCTCCAAGGTCAGAATCTACTGGGTGCAATATCCAGTGACATAGGTTATAAATATTTGAGGGTTTTACAACCTATGGATTTCATTCCAGTTTCTGGGGTTAGAGACCTCAGAATGAGCTCAAATTTAGAGGGTTGCTTCTAGAGATATTTCACATCAGTATGCAACTGATAGACCCTAAATCAGAGGTCATTTGATAGGGTGTTGAAGTGTTCAAAGATTCATTGGAAAAGGCTTTCAGGACCTGAGTCCTTAGCCTTGGATTTGGATTGAATTTCTGGGTTTGAATATCTGGATTTGAATTAAGTCTAGATTGAATTGAAATATAGATTGATCTAGAGGAATCTTGGGATTTAGAGTAGATCCTAGGGTCTAAATCAGCTTAAAAGGAATCCTAGGGTTTAAAGTAATCCTAGGGACTAAAGTCTAGGAAGATCCTAGAGTCTGGGTAGATTTAGGACATGGGTAGATTCTAGGACCTGAAGTCTGGATGGACCCTAAGGTCTAGGATCTAGGAGTCTCTAGATTCTAAGAAATCAAAGGTTCTAGGGTCTAGAAGAGTCTTAGGATCTACTCTAGATCCTAAAGTCTGAATTCTAGGAAGATCCTATGGTTTTGGATTCTAGATTGATCCTAGGATCAAGGATGGTCTATAACCTAGACTAATCTGGGGTCATGGTTGATTTAAATCTGGATTGATCTTAAAGTCTGGATTGATCTAAGATCAGATTGATCATAGAGTCAAGATTGATCCTAAGGACTAAAAAGATCCTAAAGACTGAAAAGATCCTAAGGATTGGATTGGTCCTACTGACCTCATACAAAAATGAGGTCAACAGTAACGTCATACATCGTAGAGATTGCTTTACGATACTTGCGAGGTAGGTATTTGCATTTAAATTAAGTTAATATTGCACTTTTAAATGTTATGGTTATTGATGAAATTTTCACATGATAATGTTTATGAATTTCTTAATTGCTTTATTTTTACATTTATGTTTGTATTCATGTCATGATATTAGGAATGTTAATCTTGGTAAAATAAAATTCAAGGCATAACTGGTATTAAATTATACATGAAGAATTTTGAAAAACATATAATTTTTTGAATAAATTAGTCTTTATGATGTATATATATAATTTGCATGTGCATGATGATCCGGAGTACTAAATAGTAAAGGGGTTCTTCGAAGCCAATGATAAAGGGGTTCTACGGAGCCAATGGTAAAGGGGTTCTTCGGAGCCATATGGTAAAGGAATGGCCAAAAACTTGACTGTGTATCTGATCAGTACAAAACTTTGGTACTTTCAGGATGGGTGATATATATATATATATATATATATATATATATATATATATATATATATATATATATATATATATATATATATATATATATATATAAGATAAAGAAAAGTTTATGAAAGTTGATGAAAAGGGAGTGGAAAGAGGTTTAAAGGAAAAGCTTCAAGAAAACTGAATATGAAAAAGTCTTATGATTTATGCCTATCAATATTTATTATGATATTTTATTATTTTAATTTCATGCTTAATGATTTGTTTTAAAATTATTTCATGAATTTAAGATAAATGCCTATTTACTTGCTGAGCGTTCACTTACTCTACTTTTGGGAATATTTTTTAGGAGAAACTGAAAGAAAGTGATGGCAGAATAACAGTTTACCTACCATCGTAGAGGATCTCAGGATGTTAGATTTTTATATTTCTGTTATGAGTTGAGTCAGTGGTTATATTGTGGAGTCAGTTGGTGTATTATGTTTATGTTTTAAGTGGGTGTATGTTTTGATGAATTTGTTGGAAAACTTTTAGTTTGGATGTTTAATGGCTCTTTCTTTCATTGTATTGATGATGTTTATGCTTTTATCTTTTATGAAATAAAACTGTTATGATTTAAATGTTATATGTGTTTTACATACGACTATCTGTTCCCGTCCCATTAATTCGGGCTAGCCGGGCCGGTTCGTGACATTACATATAATCTAAAGACTTCTAATCAACCTCAAAAAGTTCAACAACTAGATATAGAAAGTGTAGAGATTCCAATGGTTGATTATAATGTGTTAGCGCATCTTAGAAAATTGTCAGCAAAATTGTGTATTTACGATGCTCTGGTCCTTTCCAAAGAAATGAGGGAAGATTTAGTCAAAGCTTTACTCAATTCAAAAATTTGTATGGCTCAGTTAGCTTCAATAAAGTCTAAAGAGGAAGCAGTATATTTTAAGGAAATTCCCAAAATCACATTTTCAGATGAGGATTTGCTACTGGGAACAACAAATTACAATCATCTGTTGTATATCTCCATAAATTTCGACAACTTCAAAATATCCCGTGTACCTATTAATCTGGGTGCATCAGTCAACATCATGATTGGATACTCGCAAACTTAGTTCCGATAAGATGATGTTGCAAGGATTCAAGGAGAAGGGCGAGAGGGCTTTGGGTTCGATAACCTTACTTTTAGATTTAGAAACCATCAAAATTGTAGCCAAATTCTATATAATAGATTTCGAGACCTCTTTTAACGCTCTCCTAGGTAGACCCTGGCTCCATGAATATAGAATGGTGCCTTCTACCTTACATCAGTGTATCAAATTATCTCGAGAGGGAATAGAGCACTGCATCAAAGGTGATTTACAGCCATTTTCAGTTCATGAAGTTGGGATATACGAAGATGCTTTGTACTATTGCCTAAGAAGCAAACAGTGTTCTTTAAAAATCTTAAACTGGTTGAAGTAGAAATAAAAGAAATAAAAGAGAAAGAAAAAGAAAAAACTAGCATCCCGATCTCGAACACGGTGTTCGTTGGTCATCTGCTCCTCCCTCACAAAGAGGCTATAGAATGGCACAATGATTTAGAGGAAGAGGTCAAGGATGGAAAAATTAAATGATGCGTGAAAGAGAAAATCAAAACACACAAGGGAGCCTGCAATACATATTGATTTAGAATCCAGTTTGGAGGACGAATCATATATGCTCGAGAAAGAACCACAGGCTATAAAATATAGGAAGTTTATAAATCAACCAAAGTTTGAGATTTCTATAGAAATTGATAGTAACAAGGATAGGGTCCAAATCGTTAGGGAAGATAATTCAGATATATCTACCATGGAGAGGTTAAAAAGGTATGTGGAAAATATTACGTTATCCCCATTATCCCAGAATGATGTAAAGAGATTGGAGGTGAAAACCTCTCTTCCTCTGAACCCTGAAACCAAAGCCAATATCTTTGTACCTTCTACCAACAAACCTCCAGAGATCGATGTAAGCCTCAGTGATCTTTTTATGGATGAGATAATAGAACTGCTTTTTGATTGGTGTTCGAACTCTACAAATAGATTTTCTAAGCAAGGTTTAACGCCGTTAAATTGGATTAGAGGCAGAGCCCAACAATTTGAACACCTATGGAATAATAAATACCACAAATATTTTTTAAGACCAAGTATTGGCTTTGCTACTCTATGTTCGTTTGATGATGATGAATATTTCTTAGTAATATCTAATAACTTGGAATCTGATTATCTATTTTTAGCGAACGTTAAATGTTTTAACAAACTCTGCTTAGAAACTTCAGATGATCTGGATAACCTTCAAGATAGGGATGCACTATGGAACTTAAAGAGGAAATTAGATCTACAATCGACAATCTAAAAGAAGTAAATCTGGGCACCGAAGAAACCCTCATCCGATCTTCATCAGTTCTCTATTGAATGAGAATAAGGCATACAACATGATTCAACTACTATCAAAATTTAGAGACTGCTTTGCCTGGAGCTATGAAGAGATGCTTGAATTATCCCCATATATAGCAGTTCACAAATTAGTAATTCAACCAAAAACATTTCCAATAAAATAAGTACCCCGATGATATCGAACAGCAAGTTATCATTAAAGTCAAGAAAGCAGGCTTTATTAGGGAGGAGAAATATCAAACCTAGTTAGCTAGCATCATCCCAGTTAAAAAGAAGAATGGTCAGATATGTATTTGTATCGACTTCAGAGACTTGAACAAAGCTTTCCCTAAAGATAAGTTTTTGCTTCCTATACCAGAACTCATGGTAGATATTGCTTCTTTGCATGCGATATTCTCCTTTATGGATGACTCATATGGATACAATCAGATAAAGATGGGTCCTGAAGATGATATGTATAAAGCATTCAGAACACTAATAGGAATTTACTGCTACAAAGTTATGTCATTTGGGTTAAAAATGCTGGAGCAACTTATCAAAAAGCAATGACGAGGATTTTTGACGAGCTCATCCACCACCATGTGGAGTGTTATGTCGATGATCTAGTCATTAAAAGTCTTGAAAGAGATGACAATTTATATGACTTGAGAATTATTTTTCAAAGAATACGTCATTATAACTTAAAGATGAATCCTTTGAAGTGCGCTTTTGGCATCACTTCAGGGAAATTCATGGGTTTCGCAGTTCGACACCGTAGAATCTAAATTGATCTGAATAAAATCAAAGCGATAATAGAAATGCCACCACCTAAAAGTCTCACTCAGTTGAGATCCTTCCAAGGTTGATTAGCATATCTTAGAAGGTTTATATCGAACCTTTCAGGTAGATGTCAACTATTTGTAGCGTTTTGCAAGAAAGATGCTCCATTTAGGTGGGATCAAAATTGCTTGAAAGCATTCGACAGTATAAAATAGTATTTCATGAATCCTCTGGTACTTGCAGCTCTTATACTAGGGAAACCGTTGATCTTATATACAACAAATTTAAGTGAATCTCTTGGCGCCTTATTAGCTCAATCTAATGAGGAAGGAAAAGAGAATGCACTTTATATTTGAGTAGACATTTACTTCCCATTGAAGTAAATTATCCTCCAATCGAAAACCATTATTAGGTTTAATTTTTGCTGCCCAGAAGTTAAGGCACTATATGCTTTCTCACAAGGTAAATATCATATACAGGATAAATCCCTTGTACTGTTTGATGACTCGACCAACATTATCCGGAAGATTAGCCCGTTGGTCAATGATACTATCATAGTTTGATATTATATTAGCTCCTCTACTAGCGGTGAAAGGATAGACAGTAGCAGATGTCTTAGCAACTCATCCTGTTTAGGATAATTGCCCGATAAATGATGAACTACCAGATGAACAAATCATGAAACTTGAGTCGAATGAGAAGTTCACCTGGGAATTCTATTTTGACGGTGCTGCTTCCAGTCAGAAAGGAGAATCAGATGATCTTTTTCCAGGACAAGCCAGGATTGGTATAATATTCATCACATATGTACAGGTGTTATACATTACTCATATCATATGTCAGAACCATATACTAATAATGAAGCTGAGTACGAGGTGCTGATAACTAGCTTAGAATTAACAATTCTAAATGGGATCAAAGAAATTAAAATCTTTGGAGATTCATAGCTTATAATTAATCAAGTAGCTAGAATTTATAAAGTATTAAATGATACTTTGATTCCTTATCATTGGTATATGATGCATTTATTAGAACATATTCTAAACATAACATTATATAGAATTCCCCAAGGAAAGAACTCTACAGTAGATGCTCTTGCCAAATTAGTAAAGGCACTAGCATATTCTGAGGAAGATTTAATTTTGATAGAAGTGCAAGGCCGGCAAGTTTTGTCTCCCATAGATTTTGAATACATAAACAAAAAATCCACATCTGAGGTGAAAATTATTTTAGCGGTAGACGATGAAACAGTAGATTGGAGAAAATTGTTCATCGAATACTTATGAGAAAACAAGCTCCCTTATGAGAAATCAAATGTAGATCAGATCAAAACACGATCGTTATCCTATGCTCTGATTAACAACACCTTACAAAAGATCATTTGATCAAATGTTGTTACGATGTTTGAATAAATCAGAAGCACAAAAGATTATGAAAGAAGTACATGCTGGATTTAGTGGTGCACATCAATTTGGCATGAAGATGAAAATGAAAATCAAACGGATGGGATATTATTGGTCGTCAATGATAGATGACTACATGAATGTTGCACATCATTATCATCAATGCTAGTTGCACGGTGTAGTTCTGCATCAACCACCAAATGTCCTACATCCAACCATTACCTTGTGGCCTTTTGAAAGTTGAGATACATATATCGTTAGTCTGATAGATCCTCTATCCTCTAGAGGTCACAGATTTATACGAGCAACTACAGACTATTTCTCAATGTGGGTAGAAGTGGTTCCTCTAAGAGAAGTCAAAGGTCAACAAGTTCTAAAATTTTTCAAAGAGAATGTCATATACCAGTTTGGTGTTCCTCATCAAATTATCTCAGATAATGGTCCTTCATTAAACTAAATATTTTTGCTAGACGACATAATATCGATTGGAGATACTCCACCATATATTACCCTAAGGCAAATGGATTGGTGGAGGCCTTCAGAAAAAATTTAAACCATATTTTAAAGAAGGCTTTAGACGATAATAAGCATCAATGGCACGAGAAGTTGGTTGAAGCTTTATGGGCATACCAAAGCACATATAGAACTCTAATTCAATCTACACTGTTTTCCTTAGTCTTTGGTGCAGAAGTTGTTATCCCTTTGGAAGTACAACTACCTTCACTCAGAGTTGTAGTAAATTATAAGATCACCTTAGAATAGAATGCAATACTCAGGTTAGAAGAGCTCGAAGGTTTGGAAGAGAAGCATCTGCAGGCTCAACAGAATCTCAAGTTATATAAGGCTGAAATGATACAAGCCCACGACAAATTGGTTCGTCCAAGAACTTTTCAAGTAGGTGACCTGGTCCTATTACTACGAGGACCTATCTTAGCTCATTGGAAGATAGGAGGAAAATTCGAGCTGACATGGGAAGGTTTTTTTACAGTGGAGAAAGCCTCCTAAGGAGGATCTTATCAGCTTATAAATTGTAAAGGGGATCATCCTATATTACCCATCAATGGGCAATACCTTAAAAAATATTATAATGGCTAATGAATTTTGTAAACATTACAATAAAATAAAGTTCTGAAGTTCAAATTCTAGTATTAATGATATTGCATAAAGTAAATTGTCTTCTAGAAGCATAATCAACAAATTGATCCCCAATGGAGTTTAAATATTTTAGCTCTAAATCCACTCATTCGGGAATCGATCTCCCATCTGAGTACTCTACTTTGTCTGAAAATTAATCTTCCACTCAAAGTTTAAATTTTACCTTTCTGATAATCGATGTATCGGTCAGGTTCTAAACCCGCTCATTTGGGAAGCGATCTCCCATCTAGGCAATCGCTTTGTCTGGAAATTGATCTTCTAGTCAAAGTTTAAATTTCACCTTTTCGATAATTAATCTATCGGTCAGGTTCTAAACCCGCTCATTTAAGAATCGATCTCCCATCTTGGCATTCACTTTATCTAGAAATTGATCTTCTAGTCAAAGTTTAAATTTCACCTTTTTAATAATCGGTCTATCGGTCAGGTTCTAAATCCGCTCATTCAGGAATCAATCTCCTGTCTGAGTATTCAACTTTGTCTAAAAATTAATCTTCCAGTCAAAGTTTAAATTTCACCTTTCTGATAATTAATCTATCTGTTAGGTTCTAAATCCACTCATTTGGGAATCAATCTCCCATCTGAGTATTTAATTTTGTCTGGAAATTGATCTTCCAGTCAAAATTTGAATTTCACCTTTTCAATAATTGATCTATCGATCAGGTTCTAAATCCACCCATTTGGGAATCGATCTCCGGTTTGAGCATTCAACTTTGTCTGGAAATTGATCTTCCATTCAAACTTTAAATTTCAGCTTTCAGATAATCGATCTATCAGTCAGGTGATAAATTCATTTTTTGGGAATTGATCTCCCATCTGAATACCCACCTTTATTTGGGAATCGATCTCCCATTTAAGGTTTAAATCCCCTCTTTGAGAATTGATCTCTCAGGTATGTTCAGCATTTACTTGATGAAAATTTATTTTTCAATCAAGTTTCCATCTTTTAAATTCTATTGATTGCTTCGGTCAACACCAACACGTGTGATTTACTCTTCGAGTTCATTACACCTATTGGGGGTCCATTTGTTGATCTCATTTTTATATGAGGTCATCAGGGCCTTCCAAACTCTTATGCATCTGGTGGGTGATAATTACCCAACTATTAATCATCTAGTACTTAATCAATTATTTTAATCAATATGTCAATCATTAGTCAACCATCAATCATTCAGTTTATACTCTTAAACCAACATTCAGTCAAATCTCAATCATTCAAACTTTAACTTGTAATCATCACTCAATCAATGCACATTTAATCATTTAACACTTTAATCACCTTACCTTTCAAACATTCAAACTAAAATCATCCACAATCAGTCATTTAGTCTAGCATTGAATCCAATCTTCAACTAAATAGCCTACTTTCAATCAATCAATATTTATAGGTAGTTATAGCCTTGCACTACAGTTAGGCATCCCAGTGTACTACCTTGTATAGTGCACTGATCCTTGGGTCTCAATCAAAGTCTAAATCATTTCATTAGGAGCTCCACATATACAAGCACCTACCATTAAGCTCCTGAAACATTGATGGATCCGTTTGATCTGGTTGAGCTAGCTCAACTAGCCATAAAACATTCATTACCCTTCCATTCATCATCAAATGAACTCTAAAAATCTCACTAAACCTCTCTAAACCACTTTGCTAGTGAAATGGACTGGAGTGGCAATCATTAGTTGACCTATTCAACTGGACCTAATCTTGGCCAAACCAAGTCAAAGGGGACCCACCATTCTCATGCAATCAAATCAAACATATTAATACTTCATAACCACTTCATTATATGGTTTAAATCTACCAAATAATTCCTTGAGTCAAAATGTAATGACTTTGACTTAGTTAAGTCAAAGTATTTGGTCAAAGCCTCTTTACATATACACTACCTCGCTCATGCATTGGACCTATCCTGTAAACCCTTCTACAAATCATTCTAATAGCATTCAAACATCTTCCTTGAACTTCACTTTGACTATTTGACCAAATTGATTGGGCAAATAGTCAACTCTAATATGTGAAACAGGCTTATATAGTCAACCTCCATTCAAATCCCTACCCCATGGTTTTACATTGCTTCTAAATCATTCCATCAAACTCTTTGATCCACCTGGACTCCAACTCAGCAGCCCTTAACCCTTTTGACCTGTAAAAGGGTCAACAAATTTCAAATTTAATTATTCAGTCAAACCTCCCTAACCCAGCATGTCTAGCCCAAACCAGCCCGTCCAGCTCACCCAATCATTTCAAGAACCTTCCCTGGAATCAGCCAAACCCAATCCAAGCCCTGGTTCGAGCTCAAACGGCCTAGTGTCCCTCCTATATGAAAATGACCCATGGCCACCTCCAACTCATACAATCCTTCCATCTATCTCCTAACTACTTGAGACAGGTGTAGAGCATCCTCCCTAAATGATCCCCGCCATTCAAACGGACTCCAGTAAATGGAATAGTGTGAGAGAAATGAATCTATTCATTCAAACCTAACACTCATTCCATTCACTCTCCAGAGTAGATAACATTTCATTTTGCCTCCTCAAGCCTTCCCTAATCTATTTTGATTATTTCTCCAACGTTTGGAGCTCTCCGACGGTGAGATTGAAGGTGAGCCAAAGTTAGCTCCATCTCGGTTAATCAAACCACTCATCTAGGCTTCCTTCCAGTTAGAATCCTTCTAAGGAATTTAGTGCAAACAATCCACAAGCTCAACAAGATCTAAATCGCCAAAATCCATTAACTCTAGTGTGGTAAAACTCTAACCCTTGATTCCTACTTAGGTTCTTAAATATTTTTTAAAACATTGCATCAATGGCTTGGAAAACCAGTCCCCACTCTTGAATAAACACTATACTACCTCTGTTTAAAGTTTCAAGCTATTTGATTCACTATATTAAGAGAACGAAATCAAAATAAGTCTAAGGTTTATGGGTTGATGGAGGAGGGAGATGATCTCGCAGTCATTTGAATTATTCATTTTAGATCAACAGCTATGATGGAGTTGCATCCGACATCTAGTTTGACTACTTTACCCCACAGGTTAGCCAAATCTTCGTCCGGCTGAATCCTAGCCTTACGTTCAAACCATGGGAGCTCGCTTGACAATTACATCCTTCTAAATCGAGATCAATCGCATGTTTGATCTCAATCGTTAGATCAAACCTACGGTAGATCCAACAGCCTAGCATGGTGCCACACTGGTTAAGTGAATACAATCAACTGACCGCCATCGTCTTCGTTGACGAATCCGCTACAGCCATGTCAAAAGCGCATGCACAGTCAGCATCGCTGGCTGACAGTGTAATAAAATCTTTTAAAATAAATTAAAAAAAACACCAAAACTTTAAAAAATTATAGAAAATTCATTTTTCAACCATTTTTAAAGTTTTTGGGATTGGCTTGTTTAGATTTATATCTACTTTATTTTAAAAATAAAAATAAATTATTTTGATTAGTATTTTATTAGTTATTTCAAAAATATAAAAAACTTCATTTTATTTTTAATTAAAAATATATAGATCCTTTTAATTTGAATTTTGGGAGAGGTATTTTAGGATTTACACAAGATCTTCCATATTTTTTCTAAGCCTTTTTTATGTAAATTTTGTTAGTTTATGAATTTATAAAAGTCTGGGTGAAGTTTTAATCAAGATTTTTAAAAATTCATAACTAATTCATTATAAATCTGATCAATACATTTTAGGGTTCTATGGAATCAGTGAAAGGACCTCTTTCACTTGAGAATAATTTTAAAGTATGATTATGTTCAATTTGAGAGTATATGGCCCTTGATAGTATCTGGGTTTTGATACAGTACTTTTAAAATAAATGTGATTATGGCTTTGAATGGAAAAGGGATTCATTTAAGAATTTCTCTTATATCCTTAAATGATCTTGATCTGGTTTAATGCAATCATTTTCTTGTAGTTGAATCTTCTAAAACTCATTGGTCATTATGTGATATATGAATTTTAATAACTCACTACAAATATTCCATATAATATTAGGTCACTTTATTTTACTGTTCATGATTGCTATGATGTGATTGTAATTAGTGTACAAGGGTTAGAAGAACCTAATTTCAATCATATTAAACCTAGTGACATTAAGGATAATAATTAAGGATTGGTCTGAACTAATTTAGTTAAATCTAGGATGAACTACACACATCCTATTTGAATGATACATTGAACTTAGAAAACTTATGTCTTGACCCCTTGATTTAATATATCCTACTTCGACATTAATTGGTTTTATAACAAATATTAGATTTATTTAGCTTTCCATTAAGTGTTTAATTCCATTAAATAAAAAAAAATCATATAAAATTCATAAAAATATAAAATCAACTATAATTAAATTCAAATTAATCATAAAATCATTAAAGATTTAAAATTCAAATTTAAATCTCATTAAATAAAATTAATAATTAAATTACCCTTAATTAATCATTAATTAAATAAATTCATTAAAATTCAAATAAAATCCAAATAAAATTCAAAATATAAAATAAATTCAAATAAAAATAAAATAAAATTTAAAAAGTTATAATTTCATTTTAAATAACTTTTTAATTAAAAATTTAATTTCTAAATAATTAATTAAATAATTTTATTAATAATTCATTAAATATTATAAATAAAATTCAAAAATACATTAAAATTCAAATAAAATTAAATAAAAATTAGAGATTAATAATTCAAATTTAAATAAATTTTTTATATAAAATTCAATTTTCAAAAGTAATTTTTATTCATTAGTTAAATAAATCCATTTATAATTAATTAAATATTATAAATAAAATTAAAAAAATACTTTAAATTCAAATAAACTTTAATTTTTAAATCAATATTTAATTCATTTATAATTAATTAAATAAAATATATAAAATTTAAAAATTCATAAAAATTTAAATAAAATTAATTAATATTCAAAATTTGTAATCTAATTTTAAATAAAATTTTTGAAATTTTTTTAATAATTTTTCATTAATACTTCATTAATAATTAATTAAAATTAATTAAAAAATCCAAATATTATAATAAAATTTAAAAAATTTAAATTAAATTCTAATTCATTTAAAATAAATTAATTTCATAAGTTGATTAATTAAAACTTATTTTAAATCAATTAAATTTGATGACTAATATGAATTAAATGAATTTAGGTCTTTATGTCCAATGCTTGATTCCTTTTGGAGGACCTTTGGACATTAAAGTTTTATGACCTTTAACACACTTAAACAACCAAAAGATCTCCTATGTGTTATGCACAATTCCTTTCATGAGGGCATTAATGCATTGGATTTGGAGATCTTCAAACAATTAATAACATACCGACCTTATATGACATACTCGACTCCTCTTGGAAGGTATGTTGCATTTCAATTTATAAGGTCCCTTTCTCTCTCTCTAATAAACATTAGAGGCTCTCATATAATCACATGTCCTGCATAGAGGATGGGTGTTCATTTTGTAAGCCTTAGGACTTATAAATTGATAATTCCTTGCACGTTGGGAGTTATCAATTTATAAGCTCTTTAAAACTAAATCAATGACTCTAACCTCTAAAAATTAGAATAATTTTAAAAGTCAAATGCACATCATTTAAACTTCAATTAAATCCCCTTTTGGCCTTTAATGAAATTTTTTTAAAAGTACATGCAATTTAAATAATAAATCCTTATAGGACATATCAAAGCCATATTACCTTTTTCACACACTTAGATGGTTTGCTATGATAACCAACTTTAGCCTAGGCTAGGCTGATGGATTGTTGTGGTTTGATTGCAGGTGTCTTGCCTAGAGGGCACCTATGTGTGTTTGCTTACTTTTCTATAAAATATAGCATGCCATGTTTACTTTTCTGTTAGTGCATGAGTGAGCAGAGTGAATGAGTGAGGGCCGTATACTTTACTTTCTTTACTTTTCTGTACATATAATTGCTCACAACGCACTCATATATACATTTTATTTCTTGCTTTTAAATTTCTGCAAAGTAAAATGTTCCTATGGATGATGCACTTGTAAAGAAAATTTGTAAATTTAAATTTAATAGAATCTTGTATATATATCGAGTTGTATAGTGTCTTGAGTTGTAAAAAAGTCATAGATAACTTCTTACACATATATAGGTGGGGCTCCAAAAAGTAATGTCCTTTTTAAAGGGGATATTCTTTTTGGAATTCCACATAAGACATGGAGCCTGAAGACAACAAGCAGTTGTATTTGACTGTATATATTCTGATAAGTTTTAGAATCCAGGTTTATTATTGGTGGGACCTGGCCACCATTACTTTATTATAGACCCTAGGTTGTACTCTGTAAAATTTTATATTAATAAAATCAACTCTTTTATATACATTGTTGTTCATGCATCATAAGCATACATATAGATTTTCATTTTTTTTTGTAAGCATATTATATTGCATTCAATTTAAATTTCTTTAACCATTCCTTGATTCTTAGGATAAAACTATCTAAAATATTACATTTATCAGTGATTGTTATGATTAGGACTGTTAGCTTGAAGCTCACTCTAGGCAAGTGGTAAGTCCAGATTGTATACACTATTTTCTTCGCACATTCATTCTTCCAGTCAAATTTAAATCTTCAATTTCAGTTTTAGGATTTATAATCTAAAGCCTGTATTTTGGAATTTAAATTAGCCCAAACCTTTATATCTATTTTATAATTATTTAGTCTTCATTTTAATCGAGAGTATTCTCTTAGGAGATGTAATTAACTATAGGGGCTTGCCCCTATAGGAGTTTAGATCCCAGAATAAAATAAACCCTACCCTAGTTTCCTTTCTAAGGTAGGTAAAAAATCTATGAACATAGTCTTTACCTTATCTATATTTTAAATTTAATTTCATAATTAAAGATAGGCAGATACTTGCTTTGCTTTTATAGCAGATCAAATATCCTTTATATTTGTTTATGGGAATAAATTCATGGTTTATTCTCCTAATTGGAACTATAGAAGAATGTATTTATCATCCTTTGGGATGACTTATACATTTCCTATGCTGCAATTGATTAGGGAAATAGATCATAGTTTTTTTTCATTCAAATCGATAGAAAGATATTAGTCTACCCTTCAGGGTGGTATAGTGTCCAACTATATAGCTTTAATCGAAAGAAATATTAAAATATAAATAAAGCAGATCATGTGGGACTCGAGGTATTTAAAATATAAAAGTTCTCACAATAACATGCAATGTTTTTAAATGAGCATAATGGATAACTATATCATAATCAGTTAATAAAAAAATATCAAATGATTGCAACAAATTAATAATTTAATCATATTTATTTAGTTGATTGAATGTGAAATATTTTTAAAAGAGATTTAGATTAAGGGTCTATTTGGGATAGCTGCAATGTTTTATAAAGTTTTGAAAAGCAGTAAGGAAGTAATACCCAAATGAATTTATAGTTGTTATTTGAATAGCAAAGCAACAAAATAGTTATTCCAAATAGACCTTAAATGGATAGAGATCTAATTATTAGAATAAATGAATAAATGATTGATTGAAACTTTATTCCAATATAATATAAATGGCTTTTTAATAGAATTATTTTAATCACACATGCATTTAAAAATTTAATATAAAATAAAAATTATAAAATTAATCATTATTTTACCTTTTTAAAAAATTTCAAAAACTTTTTCGCGTATTCATTTTTTTACTTCCACAATGAAAAAATAAAGTTAAATTAGTAAATATATATATTTTCCTATTGTTTTGAATAGAACATTATTACTATTGTTCTTTGCACGGGTCTATATTATATGTTGCATTTTAATGTTAAGAAATATACTAAGGAATAAATGTAATAGTCAGCTAAGTATTATGGAGATTATAGGATAAATCACTCAACCTATATCAAGCATATGAAGGTGGTTGTTTATTTATTTATTTATTTATTTTGCTCTTCATATATAAGAGATGTGTGAATGAGTAAGCAAAATATACTAGAAAAGGAAAAAGAAATCATTTGGCTACGTCGCTGGGAGAGGCGGCGCCGTGATATTGTCCTCTCTATTTGGGAAGATAATTTAGAGGAGTGTTGCGGCACTGAATGGCATTATTGCGGTGCTTAACTTTCAGGTTTGATGTATTTAGGAGCATCTAGTGCTATGGAGGAGAGTATCGCAACATGAGACCCAAAATAAAGTTTATATATATATATATAAAATATCTAAATCCATTTCATTTTCCCCTTACCCATTTCATAAGTTGTTGGAGAAGAGGAGAAAAGAAGGGAGGGAAGGGAGAGAAGGAGGAGAAAGAGAAAGAGGAGAGAAAGATTTGGAGGCCAAGCATTGTATTTGTCCATCAGGCTAGTAAAGGGTTTTATAGAATATGAAGTAGACTTCTAAACACCTGTCTTTGATTTCAATTCTAATAAGTTTATAAAAAAACATGAATAAAATGTATATTTCTTGAGTATTATGACATTTCCACTATGTAATTTTTAGTATATTATCAAATTCTTTATTCTTAATATTTTGACTATAAAAAGTTGAATTTTCACTAGTTTGTTTTCTCTATGATGATTTTTGCTTGTATTGAACAGATGAGGTATTTTTGGCTTTCACGATAGTTCTTTAAAGTCTTAAAATGCTATTCTAAATTTTTCTCTACAATTGAAATTGAATTAGAAAATGTTCAATGAGTAGGCTTTTATGCATGTAATGTAGCTTAATTTTAGCAATTATGGTAAGTTATGCTTCATCATAATCATATATTAATATCATAATTATATGTTATTGCATAATTCATGGCATGATATGCTAGAAATTCTAATCTCTGGAATATGACAAGTGCACTCTCTGAAATGATACAAGGGTCATATATGTTATGTTCTGAACCCATCCACCGCGATATGGATTATAGACCCACTTATTAAATGTGAGTTTGGGAGGTTGTTCTATTATGTCATGTTCTATTCTAACCCCACTTGATTTATGCAGGTGTGAGAGGTTAAAATGAGTTATAAGTAGAAGTGGAGTTATAAGTAGGTATTGAGACAAGTGTATTACATTCATGTATTTCATGTTATGAATTAAATCCTAAACCTAAAATTCTCAACCATGATGTCACACATGCCGGAGCAACTAAATAACCTAAATTAATTAAAACAACACAAAAGATCATCCAAATTTATTTCAAAAGAGAATTATATAGATAATTCAAACCAAATATACTCTATACATTAAAAGAAAGTAACTGGATTACAAAAGTACTTCACAACGGGGCTAAAATATGATGGTCCTGATCTTATCGTCCCCAACTTAGCTGGACATTTCCCTTTTTCTAAAATTTTATAAACAATAAAGCAAGCTTTATGTGCTTTGTAGGTCATTTCGATTCTTATCATAGATATTAATGCACATATTTGCAACGTATAAATAGAGGTTTTAAATACACATTATAAGTTAATAAAAATTAAGTTTCTTATAGAAAACATGAACATAATAATTATTGATGTCAATATTTTTAGAGAAATAATATAATAAGTAATATGTACTTTTACAAAAATTCCTTAAACCAGGATGGGTGTCATAGTCAACTTTTTCAGAACTTATCACTTGAGCAACAACATTATAAACAGTAATATATACTTTTACTTGCATTTTCATAGAGGCGACAAATCATACATGTTAATAAAATATATGCTTCCACTTATAGTTTCACTGAGGCATCAAAGTACATTTTTTATATAGATATCAAAAGGTACTTGTTAATAGAGTATTCTTTGAATTTAAGTTTAATTTATTCAATAGAATATGCAATATAGAAAACATGATATGCATGTCCTAATGAATGCTTCTAATCTCATTTCCACTTATGTCTCCTAAGGTCAAACCTCACTAAGTCAAGGAGACTTACCCGATTCCTCTTATAGCTCCAGTTTCACTTATAACTCCCTTAAACCTCCCACACTCGTATAAAGAAAATAAGGTCAAAAATAACCTTCCACATCAACATAAAACAGATGGGGTTAGTATCAAAATCATAATAGAACAAAAAGTTGGGCATATTTAACCAGATTTATAGTGCACTTTAATAATCTCCCACATCTTAACTTTTGCCATATGAATATGAATTCTTATGCAGAGATAAACAAAATTATATATTGTTGAACATGAATGAGAACACATAGACTACACCTCAATAGATGATGCATGTATAAATTGGCCAAATTTTTAAACATTTATCATTTGAGAAATCATTTATAAGGGATCTTTAAAATACCATTTCAGGGCTTTTAATGAATTATAACCAATGTCCGAATTATAAAATTCAATAAAATATGTTTAGAAATTCACATAGATAAAATCAACCTATGAAACATTGATTTCTTGTAGAAAAAATAACTAGAATTTAGCATTCTACAGTATACAAAAAATTGCACAATGAAAGATTTGTAATTTTCATTAAAAACACATTTTACTCCATAACCTTTTGTAGAATCATCATAATTGAAATTAGAAATAGGGCATTAAGAGTCTATGTTGAGTAGAATAACTCTCTTAATAAACCTAACGGACGAAACTAGCACCACGACCTCTAAATTTATCCTTCATCTTTTTCTCTTCTCTTCTTTATCTCTTCCTTATTCGGCAAGCTGTTAAGGTAATGGTTTCAACAAATGGATTTTGATATTATATATATATATAAGTTAGTTTTAGTGGTCAATGACACTTCGATTGGACATAATATTTTATATTCCACTAGACCTTCATATATAGAGATTTTAGTACCATAACACCCCTTCCTAGTGCCACACTGCCTCCTCAATTCTTATCCTAACACAAAGAGGGCAGCACCGCTACTATTCGCATCGTAACAATTCCCAAAACTCTTAACCTCTACTTTGTCTTCTTCATCGCTTGATTTTCAAATTCATTTGGACCTAAATTAGATCCAAAATAATTTAAAATTTAAAATATAATCATAGCAAGTGAAAATTTATATAATATTAGGTTAAGTCAACTAGGTCCCGAAATAATAAATATTACATATTAGGTCTTTGAAAAATATTTACGCTCCTCTAAAAATTTAGGCATATACTTCGGAGTTCCTATAATATACATACAAATAAGTTAAGGGGGAAAACCTAATATAATCAACGGCATGTTCTCACCACCAAAGAAAAACCCTAGCCCATTATTGCAAAATTATGCAGCCACCTTGGGAAATTGTGAGGATGAAAATATTGCTAGCAATTATATATCCACTTCATTTTTTTATTATGATCTCACTTATTCACATAACTATGATTTGCATGAAAGGATGTTTTTGAACTTTTGTTTTCTTACTTTGATAAAGTATTTTGCTAAGTCATTTAAGAGGACATTCTTAGAGAAGATTGAATTTCCAATAACTAAGGTGGAAGGTACGATTCACCTAAAGAAAGGATTGCAAAGGCTTCTCCATATATGTGAAGTGAAGGAGAGTTACTCAGATTTTAAGAATCCTATTGAATTATTGCATATAGGCATGGATGCATAATTGTATAGCTAAACCATCTAAAAATCTTTATGCCACTTTGTTGCTATTATTGCATATTAGTTTTTAAAGTTTTATCTTTATAACCATGTGAGTTTTTGATGATAACAAAATCTTATTGTTTGATTATTATTTTCTCCTAACATATTTTGGAAAGTATGTTTTTGTGTGTACTAATATGTTTTTTAGGAAAATCATACTCTAGACTGCTGAAAGACTTCAAGACATATTAGATTATATGTTATTGTAAGAGAAGTCTGTATTTTTATTTTGTTTTGTCTGAGAGAGTGTGATTGTAAGTTGGATAACTGTGCACATACACACTGGGGAGTGAGACAAAGATTATTTTTTTAAACCTAATCGTATTGTATGATGTCCTATCATACTGGACAATTTGTCCTCTGTCCCTCTGAAACAAAGTTGATTGGTGCTTGACTGGAAAATTTTCTAAGTACATTTTGTACTGTATGAATTTGGGTCGTCCCGGACGCCGATAAGAGTACAAAATCAGCTTCGTTCAAGCCGTCCCATACGATCCTGTGATTTTTTGATCTGGTAGTACGGTACGATGCAGGTTCGTCCTGGACGCCGGTTAGAGTACGAAATCTGGCCAGTCCAGTTCATCCTGTATGAACTCGTAAAAATTTGAACTGATCTTCCCGTATGAACTGGGTTTGTACAAACATCGATTAGAGTACGAAATAGGGTTCGTACACGATCGTACAAATGAAGTGGAATTTATCATAAAAATTTGAACTGATCGTCCTGTACGAATTATGTTCGTATAGACACCGATCAGAGTATGAAATTGAATCGTTCACGTTCATCCAGACGAATGAATCATATTTTTTGAATTTATTGTACGGTATGATGATCGATCGTACGATACGATTATAGTTCATAAAAACTTAAAATTTTCAGTTTTAGGACGGTTTTTCTTGTCCTTTGTATATAAGGTTCCTAAAAACTGACTGTCAAGAAGCCTTTTCATGAATTTCTCTTGAGTGCTCTTGAGGAGTGTGTTTGGGAGAGTGTTTTGAGAGTGAAGAGTGAGAGATCTAGAGTAAGAAAATTGTGAGGGGATTCACAAGATTGTCCAACGATGAGATTCTCTTACGTATTCTTCAAAGTTCTTCCCAATCTCCTTAAAGGCTCTTGCAAGAGGATTGTCAAAGAAGGTCCGATTCTCTACTATTACCAGAAGGGTGAAAAAGGATGCTTGATTCTCTGTAGACACCTAGAGGGTGTGAAAGGATGAGCGGGTTCTCTGCCTTCACCAGGAGAGCGAAAAAGGATGGCGGTTCTCTGCCGCACTGGGGTTTGGTGGAAGAGAGTTTGTAAGGGCTTCTCCATCTTGCTATGGGGGCAAAAGGAGAGTCATTTTGGTTTAGTGCAATACCTAGATAGGGAGTCTCTAGGGAGTGGATGTAGGTCGTATTTGACCGAACCACTATAAATCTGGTGTTCTATGTTTTTATTTTTATTTACTGTATTTTTAATTTCTACATTTCACCTTATTTTTCTGTGATTAAAAAATAAAAAATTCATAACTGTTCGTACTGTACGAACTGGATCGTGCTGTACGATATACATAAAGTTTTTATTTAAAAAAAGTTTTCAACAACATCCAAGAAATTTTAAAAGTACCAATTCACCCCCTTCTTGGTTAGCCTAGGGACTTAATCAATAGGTCTAACAACCTATTCACACTTTCAAGTGGTATCAGAACCAGTTTGAAATTTACTATTTAGATTACTTTTCAAAATTCGATCATGGCTAATTTTAGAAACTGAAACACACCTAAGGGTTATTTGATCACTAGACCTCCACTGTTTGATAACATCCCATTTGATTTTTAGAAAACTCGTATGTCTACCTTTTTGCAATCACTTGACTATCGCATATAGATTTTAGTACAGGAAGGTTACACTGAACCTACTAGACTTGTAGAAGGAATTAGAATTCAAACACCTTTTGCTAATTGGACTATAGAAGAACATGAATTAGCTCAATTGAATGCTAAGTGTTTGAATAGTTTCTTTTGTCCATTGAAATCGAAAGACTACATGCGTATTTCTACTTATAAATTTGGAAAAGAGATTTGGTATAGGCTTTGGATTACATATGAAGGAACCAATGAAGTGAAACAATCTAGATTAAACATTCTACTATATGACTATGAACTTTTTTGCACAAAATCGAATTAGTAAATCTCTGACATGTATACTCATTTTATATAAATAGTAACTTCATTTCATGCATTAGGTAGGGAACTAACCAATTCTAAAAAAGTAAATAAAATATTATGTTGTTTGCCTACTAGTTACGATGCAAAGATTACTACTATAATGAAGTTGAAAGAATTAAATATTTACTCTATTGACAATCTACTTGGATCACTGATTGCTTACGAGCAAGGAGTGACTCAAAGACAAATTGATGCAGGTGATAGACGGAAAGAAAAGAACATTACACTGAAAGTGGATGACTCGGAGAGTGATAAGTCCCAGCCTGAGGATGAAGAGGATATTACCTTAATGATAAGGCAGTTCAAAAGTTTCCTAAGGAGGAAGCAAAGGAGATGCGAGCAATGGAACAGAGGTAAGTTCCATAAAAATGTTAAGGCTTCTAATGATGTTATTTGCTATGAGTGTAGGAAGCCAGGACACATAAAGACTGAGTGCCCTAATCTCAAGGCCAATCCTAGCAAGGAGAAAGCTAAGGAGAAACCAAAGGATAGAAGGGATAAGAAGAGACTACAGTGAGCATTTTGGGCGGACTCAGCTTCAGATTCCTCAGAAACAGCACCTAAAGAGGAAGTCACAAATTTATATTTTATGGATGACAATCTTGATTATTCGGATCAAGAGGCGATATGTGACTTAAGTTATGATAAATTGTTTGAAGTTTCTGAGTGCATTCATTCTGCATATAGGAAACTAAAGAAATTACATGCTAAGTTGAATTTAGATTACTTAAAACTGCAAAAAGAATTTGAAATCTTTAGAAAAAATCATACATTAATTGATAGAAATCACATGACTTTATTGGATAAATTTGATGATTTGAATAAACAACATGAACTTCTAAAATCATCACACATTGAACTTGAAAATAATTTCAAAACTTTTATGGATGAATCAGATAGTAGAGAGTATAATTTAAAGATTGAAAATTCGATTCTAGAGAGTGCTAACTCATATCTTGAAGTTAAGTTGAAAGCACTTGAGGAAAATAAGATTCCACCCAAACTTAAAGATTTTCACAAATCTTACCACAATTCCATTAGTTCAAAATCTAGGAGAAGATTTTATAGTACACATAGATTGGTAAATCTTTTTCCTAGAGTAAAATATTTTTCTTATGATATGATTGGGCATATTTTCCACACATATACTATTAATCATAGAACACATTTAGTATGGAGACCTAAGGTGCATAAAATATAACATATCACACATGCATCTGGTTTAAAATTACCAAAAGGTGAACCCAAACTTGTTTGGGTTCCTAAGTATAATGTTTGATAATTTTGTAGGAACGCTCTAACACAAGACCTCGTGAGAGCATTTAGTACCTAGACAGCGGTTGTTCAAAGTATATGATTGGAGATGCAAATCAATTCATATCGCTGGAAGTCAATAATAGAGGCAAGGTTACACTTAGAGACAATACCACCAAAAGAGTGGTAGGTACATGTATAATTGGAAATTCAAAGAATTTTGTGATTGAAAATATTCTGTCAGTAGAAGGCTTAAAACACAATTTGTTGAGCATAAGTCAATTGTGCGATAAAGGTTATCATATTAAATTCTTGCCTACTAGCTGTGTTATTAATCAAAATAGAATTATTGTGTTGAATGGTGATAGAGTAAATAATGTGTACATGCTAGATTTAAATTCTATAAAATCTTCTATTTCTTTTTGTTTGAAAATTATATCTAATGAGTCATGATTATGGCATAGAAGACTTTGTCATGTTAGCATGAGAAATCTTAGAAAAATCACCCAAAAAGAGTTAGTTAGAGGAGTACCCAAATTAGACTTTACAAAAGATCACTTATGTGATGCATGTCAACTAGGAATATAAGTCAAATCCTCCTTCAATTCAATCAAGAAAGTTAGAACTAGCAAGCCCTTAGAAATTCTTCACATGGATCTCTTTGGACCCGTTAGTACCTTAGGGAAAAGATTTGGGTATGTAATTATGGATGATTACTCAAGATTCACAGGGATTATATTTTTAAATCATAAGAGTGAATCATTTGAGGAGTTTAGAGATTTTGCAACTTGGATTCAGAGAAAACTAGGATTTGAAATTGTTATTATCCAAAGTGATCATGGGGGAGAATTTAAAAATGAATTTTTTGATGATTTTTATAAATCTCATGGAATAGATCATAACTTCTTAGCTTCTAGGACACCTCAGTAGAATGGAGTAGTTGAGAGAAAGAACAGGACATTAATTGAAGCTGCTAGAGCCATGTTGGCAGAATATTCACTTTCAAGATATTTTTGAGCTGAAGCAATTAGTACTGCATGTTATGTATTGAATAGGTTGTACATTAGATTAAAATTTAACAAGACACCTTATAAACTTCTTAAAGGTAGAATTCCCAACCTCTCACACCTATATATTTTTGGAAGTAAAGTGTTCATACATAATAATGGAAAAACTCTATTAGGTAAATTTGATCCTAAATCTGATGAAGGAATTTTTCTGGGATATTCAAGTGTTAAAAAATCCTATAGAGTCTTTAATAGAAGGATATTGGTAGTTGAGGAGACCACTCATATTATTTTTATTGAATTGGATAATTATGGAGGGTCTAAGTTAGATGAAGATGAAGTTGAGAAAATAACCCAAGGACTCGAAAATGAAAAAGTTGAAGAAAGGTTTAAAAATGAGGAAGAAAACAAATTGCCTAAGGAATGAAAATTCGTTAAAAGTCATCCTAAAGAGTTGATTTTAGGTGACCCAAGTGAAGGAGTTAGGACTAAGCATGGTTTGAGAAAAGAAGTAAATCACTCCGCTTTTATTCAATGATTGAACCCACTAGTGTAAATCAAGCACTTTCGAATGAGTTTTGGATTCTAACGATGCATGATGAGTTGAATCAATTTGCTAGAAATGATATTTGGGAATCGGTAGAAAGACCGAAAGATCAAAGTATTTTTGGAACAAAGTGAGTATTTAAAAATAAGATGAATGATTCTGGAGTGATTGTTAAAAATAAAGCAAGGTTAGTGGCTAAGGGGTATAATCAGATTAAGAGAATTAATTTTGATGAGACTTTTGCCCCGGTAGCCAGACTTGAGGCTGTTAGAGTGCTTTTAGCCTATACATATTTTAAAGGATTTAAGTTGTATCAAATGGACATAAAAAGTGTCTTTCTAAATGGGATGATAAAAGAGGATGTTTATGTTGAGTAATCTCCAGATTTTAAAAATGCACGATTTCCTAATCATGTTTTCAAATTGAAAAAGGCATTATATGGACTTAAACAGGCACCTAGAGCTTGGTATGAAAGACTAAGCACTTTCCTACTTGAATAATTATTTGTCAAAGGGAGTGCAGACACCACTCTCTTTATAAAAAGAGTAGGAGATGAAATACTCATTGTTCAAATTTATATGGATGATATTTTATTTGGATCTACTGATAAAAATCTTTGTGATGAATTTTCAAAAATAATGAGTAAGGAATTTGAGATGAGCTTAATTGGAGATTTGAGTTACTTTTTGGGGTTTAGCATTAAGCAGGATGGGGATGGAACCTTTCTGAGTCAGTCAAAATATGTTAAGGATATCTTTAAGAAGTATGAAATGGATAAGGCTAAACTAGTAAATACACCTATGAGTTCCTCAGTGCAGTTAGATAATGATCCTAAAGGAAAATCAATTGATCAAAAGAAGTTTAGAGGAATGATTGGATCTTTGCTTTACTTGACAGCTAGTAGATCGGATATCATGTTTAGTATTTGTTTGTGTGCTAGATTTTAAGCAGATCCAAAAGATTCACATTTGACTGCAGTTAAGAGAATTATGAGATATCTTTTGGGGACTCAAAACCTAGGAATTCGGTATCCTAAAAATAGCATTGCATTTGAAATTATTGGATACTCTGATTCAGATTTTACTGGTTGTAGGGTTGATAGGAAAAGTACTTTTGAAACTTTTCAATTCATAGGAAACTCCTTAGTTTCTTGGTCTAGTAGAAAATAGAACTCAGTAGCCCTTTCAACTACAGAAGCTGAATATATTGCCATAAGAAGTTATGTTGCATAAGTGCTTTGGTTAAAACAACAGTTAATTGACTTAGGTTTTTCTTTTGGCACAATTCCAATCTTTTGTGATAATACTAGTGTCATATGCATTTCAAAGAATCCTATTCAACATTCTAGAACTAAGCATATCGATATAAGGCATCATTTTATTAGAGATCATGTAGTAAAAGGGGAGATTGAATTACATCATGTTGCTACTAAAGATCAACTTTCAGATATTTTCATAAAACACTAGCTTCTGAAACTTTTAGTATTTTAAGAATAAGGCTAGGTGTGATTGATCTTAATGCATAATTAAAAATTCTACAAACTTATTTTTTTTTTTGTGATTGTATGTTTGTTTATGTCAAATATATGATAGTTTAAGTTATTTTGTTTTGTTTTAATTATGTTTAAATGCTTTATATTTCTTTTTGTTGTTTGTAATTTAATGAAAATTAATTTGATTTGAAAGGTTTCTGAAGTTTATCATGCATTATTTTTTCTTTGTTCTGATCGTACTGTACGAAATTATTTCGTATAATATGAATTCTATAGCATGTGCATAAAAATTTATTGAGTTGAGGAGGTGAAATAATATTTTTAGAATAGTTCATATTGTATGATGACATCATCGTACTGTACGATATGTATAGATTCGTCTGTAAGCATGGGGACGGGTTTACTGTTTATATCAGTTATTATTTCTGAACGTATGTACGAAATTATCATTCATCTGTACGATCAATGTTGCCAATTTGGATAAGGACGAACCTAACCGTCGCTGAACGATGTTTAATCTTCTGATCATCCTGGATGAACATGTGTTCGTCTGTACAATCGAGCTGTTATCATTTCACGTGGATGACCCCAACCGTTTCTGGATGACCATTCATTTTCTAATCATCCCGGATGAACACATGTTCATCTATACGATCTTGTAGTCAAAAAGTCTATATAAAAGGACGCCTCTGGAAGGGTAGTTTATGAAAAGTTGTTTCATTTCTGTCCATTTGTGTTCGTATGTGCAAAATATTTTTCGTCCAGTACGATTTCCATATCATACATACGAACTTGACTTCGTATGGTATGATTTTTCATTTTTCTTTAAATATGAGGGTTTTGGCTATCATTGTCTTCACATCTTTTTTAATCTCCAAAACCTTCTCATTTTCACGGCTAGCAGCAGCAAACGAGCGTAAGTTTCTAAAGGATCATCCTTGAGGTTTGAAAGAGATGATGATTTTCTTTCTAGAGAAAATGAGCAAGCTTACAATAGGTATTATTTAGCTAAGATTGCTGCCTCTAGAGTCATCATTCAAGGGGATTTAGGTTTTTCTTTCATGCCTCTTTTTGCTGCAACTCAACTGTCCTTTATTATAACCTTAATTCATGCTTACTACAAGGACACTTTTAGATTGTTTTTGGCCAACATGAAATTTAATGAAGACCATACCAGAATATCTTCCTATGTCTTTAAGTAGAGAGTCCAAACCACTAAAGAAGACTTAGGAAATATTCTTCATCTTAGGACCCAAGGGGTAAGGGCACACACTATGACTTTTAGATCTGATTTTGATTAGAGTGAAGTAAATCAAGCTCTTAGAGGTGTTCGTCCAATGTGTCATTTACCTCATGTGTATATCCTGCATCAAAATGTTAGGATCATACAACATGTTCTGAGGACTTCAATCATTCCCAAAGCTGGTGTTCATGCGAATATGACCTCTCGTTTGTCCACTGTCACTTATCTGATTATAACTGAGAAACCTTTTGATGAAGCCCAACTCATTTTAGACTACTTGTATAACCTTTCTGATATTAGGCAACCTAATAATAGAAGAAAGAAAAATATGGCTTTGGGATATTTGGTTACTTATATTTTGGAGAAGAAGTACAATCTAATCAATCATGATCCTCCCACCGAATTACCTATTTTTTTCACCAACACCTCCTTTCGAGCACTATTTCATCAAGATCCAGATACAGAGGGAGACAAGTCTGAAAAAGAAGGGGATGCACCTGCACCTGCACCTGGACCTGACCAAAACTTCTATCAAGATATGATCCAATGCTTTAATCATCTTGATCAAAGATTTGTTGATGTTGAAGCACACTTAAAGCTTTAGGATGACAGGTATACTGAAGATAGAGGGTAGATCCGAGATCAGTTTGAATCAGTGAACACGAATATTGCCACGATCAATAACTATTTTGCTATGTTCACTGCTCCACCACCACCTCTAGATCAGGGTCCTTCAGACTACTAGTGACAATTTTCTATCTTTTTGGTGTTGCTTTGATTGTGTTGTTGATGGTTCTGCTGTTCAGTTTTAGTGATGATCTTTTGTTTTGGTTGTCTCTTTGTTGTTCTTTTTTAGGCTTGGATGCTTTGTGACTTGTTGGTTGTTTCTGATTATACCAATCTGTGTTGATCTCCTGGATGATGTTTCGTGTTGTATCTAATTTGGAATTGAATGAAATGAAAAAAATCATATTTTTATGCATATTGTTATATAAATGTGATTGTGACTTGAAATATTTTCAATCAAACGTAGTTGATTGCCTTCATAAAATGTTAGTTGAATTTACTTTACTATATTAATGTCTGTGCAGAATTTAATTTCTCAAAATATTTAGATTACTTTGTGACCGGGTGTAGATTAGAAGATCTAATATATATTCTTTGTATAGGCATGTATTACTTAGCTTTAATAGTTGCAAATTTGATGTCATGCTTTTAATTTTTTTTTTAAATTTCAAAAGTGTTTATTATTGTAATTGTGTTAAGAGTTAGAGATTTTTGAAAGACAAACATTTACTAAAAGGCATAAAATTAGCCCAAAAATAAAAAAATACACAAAGTGTGCCACATATACTAAAAGATGCGCAATGTTCGCCAAATTATAAAGAGGCACAAAATTAGTAAAAGATGCACAAAAGTGTGCCACATATACAAAAAGATATCCAATGTCACCAATTGCCACATATACGAAAAGATGTGCAATATCGTCAATTGCTCTTTCCTTTATCAATTTCTCAATCACACTACAATGATCTTCACTATTGATTTAGAAATATTATTAATTTTATTTCATCAATTTTTGCAACCATTGTAGTTATTTAATATGTCTATTTCAATACTGATATAGATCAACTTTTCTTATTCGTGTTATCTGTAATTTTACATTTGAGTCTATATCTTTTGCATATGATTTTAATACTATAGTATACTTCAATTAACATTATCTTAATAATCAACTACTTTGATTGCTACCCTTTTTATTGTTGTCAAAAGGGGGATTTGTTTGATGTGTTTTGGTCATGATGTGTTTTTTGTTGCATGTTATGTGTTTGTTTGATGTATGTATTTGTGTGTTTGTCTTATGTCTCTCTATTTTTTTTTGTGTGATCCTTATTTCTTGTTTTAAATATATCATTTATTTAGGGGGAGCATGCACTTAGGGGGAGCTAAGGAGAAAATGTGTGTTAATTTTTCTTTACCTCAAACAATATTTGTTTTGCCATCATTAAAAAGAGGGAGATTGTTGCTACTGTTGCATATTAGTTTTCAAAGTTTTATCTTTATATCCATATGAGTTTTTGATGATAATAAAATATTATTATTTGATTATTATTTTCTCTTAACATATTTTGAAAAGTTTGTTTTTATGTGTACTAATATGTTTTTCGGGAAAATCATACTCCAGACTGCTGAAAGATTTCAAGACATATTAGATTATAGGTTATTGTAAGAGAAGTCTGTATTTTTATTGTGTTTTGTCTGAGAGAGTGTGATTATAAGTTGGATAACTGTGCACACACACACTGGAGGAGTGAGACAAAGTTTATTTTTAAACCTAATCATACTGTACGATGTCCTATCGTATTGGACGATTTGTCCTCTGTCCCTCCGAAACCAAGTTGATTGGTGCCTGACTGGAAAATTTTCTAAGTACATTTCGTACTGTATAAATTCGGGTCATCCCGGACGCCGATAAGAGTACAAAATCAGCTTCGTTTAGGCCATCTCGTACGATCCTGTGATTTTTTGATCTGGTCGTACGATACGATGCATGTTCGTCCTGGACGTCGGTCAGAGTACGAAATCTGGCCAGTCCTGTTTGTCTTATACGAACTCATAAAAATTTGAACTGATCATCCCTTATGAACTGGGTTCGTACAGACGCCGATCAGAGTACGAAATAGGGTTCATATATGATCGTACAGATGAAGTGGAAATTATCATAAAAATTTGAACTGATCGTCCCGTACGAATTATGTTTGTACAGATGCCGATCAGAGTACAAAATCAAATCGTTCACATTCGTCCAAATAAATGACTCATATTTTTTAAACTGAATGTACGGTACGATGATCGATCATACTTCGTAAAAACTTGAAATTTTTAGTTTTAGGATGGTTTTTCTTGTCATTTGTATATAAGGTTCCTAAAAATTGACTATCAAGAAGCCTATTCACAAATTTCTCTTGAGTGCTCTTAAGGAGTGTGTTTGGGAGAGTGTTTTGAGAGTAAAGGGTGAGCGATCTAGGGTAAGAAAATTGTGAGGGGATTCACAAGGTTGTCCAACGGTGAGATTCTCTTACTTGTTCTTCAAAGTTCTTCCTAATCTTCTTAAAGGCTCTTGCAAGAGGATTGTCAAAGGTCCGGTTCTTTGTCGTCACCAGGAGGGTGAAAAAGGATGCTTGGTTCTCTGCCAACACCTGGAGGGTACGAAAGGACGAGTGGGTTCTCTGCCTTCACCAAGAGAGTGAAAAGGACGACGGTTCTCTGCCGCACCGAGATTTGGTGGAAGAGAGTTTGTAAGGGCTTCTCCGCCTTACTGTGGGGACAAAAGGAGAGTCACTTTGGTTTAGTATAATACCTAGAGAGGGAGTCTCTAGGGAGTGGATGTAGGTCATGTTTGACTGAACCACTATAAATCTGGTGTTCTCTATTCTTATCTTTATTTACTGCCTTTTTAATTTCTACATTGCACCTTATTTTTTGTGGTTGAAAAATAAAAAATTTATAACTATTCATACTGTACGAACTGGATCGTACTATACGATATACATAAGGTTTTTATTCAAAAAAAGTTTTCAATAAAATTTAAGAAATTTTAAAAGTACCAATTCACCCCCCTCTTTGTTAGCTTAGGGACTTATTCAATAGGTATAACTACTTATTCGCACTTTCACACTTAAATTATATTTCTCTATAAATCCAATGTTCTTATTTTATTGGCTAAATCTTAGTTATATAATTACAAATCACTAAAATAGTATTAATATAATTAATTGTATAATTTGATGAAATTTATTAAGTACCCAGTTCACCCCTACTTGGGTCACATGTAAAACTATAAATTACAATCTAAGTCTTGACTCTATAATTAACTTTAATTTTAAATAATTAATCACATGAGATATACATGTACATCACAATTTCACACAATCTTGATGTTGGTATTGTCACAACCTAACATGATATAATCCATAGACTGAATAAGTCATATTGTGTCAGATCATAACATGAAAGAAATCATAAGACCTAATTATAGAGAATTACAAAATTTTAAATATAATTTATAGACTATAGATCCACTAAAACCTTAATTAAATCTATAATTACTCATTATCAAACTTTTTTTCATTCACCTCAAAAATACTTATAATAAAAATATTTTCTTACAAATAATATGTGGCACAAACGTCACAGAACATAATAGAAAAAGCCATGACTATCAAAATCTAATCACACCTACTTGTATAGACATAGATGACACACTCCATGATCTATATTGGAAGAATTACATCTATCTTTCATTTTAATCATTTAATTAGAGCTTGCTAAAGAAAAGTGAAAAGAAACATGATTATATTTTTGTCTTGTCTGGAGCCTCATATTATAGGATCCTTACTCTTTCCTAAAAATATGTAAAATCACATAATGAGCCTCATATTATCAATTTATCATTCTTTAATTCATCACATGTCAATCTATTATATCATCAGTCATAATTTAGCAATAGTAAACAATATTAGTGTCAGTCACAATATCAATACAATGTTCATAGCAGTGTCAGTTTCAGTATTCAGATATTCTACGAATGTATATCAGTATTCAGATATTCAATGAGTGTATCTTAAGGGTATCTTGCTCTTGCACTTATGTCTCCAAATTAGTTACCCCTTAAGTCTCAATTAATATAGTCCTTATAACTCCTCTTGAATCACATGAACTAATCACCTCGACTCCTTATAACTCCTAATTAATCTCCAGCTCCTTATGACTCTCAATCAGTGAATCATGTGAATCAGTAGGGTATCACATGAAGTTATCATATCATGTATCTGATATCATTCGGTACTTTATTTAAAATGTAATAAAATTATATCAAATTATTCAGAATGATCAAATCTATAACATATCCAAACTTGTATGGTAAAACTTATGAAATCAGGAGATAATATAATTTTTATAGATTTAGGAGTGATAAATTTATAGAAATTAAAATCATTAAAAATAATAGTAAGAGATTAGTCACTTACAACTAATAGAATAAAATCTGTAATATGAATGACTAATAAATATGATCCAAAGATCTTTCTATCTCCTCTCTCTTCTTCCCCTCTTTCAATTTATTCCTGACTAAGCAACCAAGTAAGGGAGTCCATGGGGTGAGGCAGGGATATATATATATATATATTGTTCATAGTCTAGTGCCGCAGCACTCACCAGATCAGTACCAAAATGCTCTACTTCAGAATTTTCATGTTTTTTAAGAAAATTTATCACATATTTGAGTTATTGCAATAGATCTCATATCCTAATAACTTTCTTTACTCAACATGCACTTTCCCCTTAACCTAACCTGAAATAAATGTAGCAAGCTGGCATGAGTAGCCATAACTAAGTAGGTCACATTAAACCTACCCAAATCTTTAATAATAATAATTAATAGTAGTGAAAGTGGAAAAATTAAAATAATTCATCCACACAAATGTAAATAGACTAGTCAAAATAAACATGTAGATGATCTCTACATAGCATTAAATTGTAATTCTAGTACACCAGTTCATAAATAGCAGAACAATAAACACATCACATCAATTGCTTAGAGCAGTACACATCCATTTATACCTCTCAATAGATACATAATTTAGATTTTAGGCCCTTATATCTCCCAATGCATAGCAATCAAATATTCAAAATTTTCAACCCTTATGACTCTCATTTAGATATTAGATTCATAATTTTAAGCCCTTATAGACATGTGCACTACACAACTGAATCTCCAATAGATCATTAAAACTTTGCCAATTCACATATTTCAAATATTTAAACAAAAATAATAATTATATTTTCAAATATAATAAATAACATCAGACTTATCACAAAATTTTCATAAAACTACCTTATAGGTAGTACCATAGACAAAAATTCGGGGTAAACCCAAACAAAAGTTTCTTTTTTTGAAAAATTAATCAAATTAACATATATTGTTCACAGCTATATTTTGAAGTTTTGTTGTACTATAACACTACTTATAAGTGTCAGAATACTTTTTTAGATCATTAAAATTATGTATTTTCAAAACTATTTAGTAAAAATTTATAAATAAATTATCAAAATGTGCAAAATATTGTCAACTACACCATATCAAGAGTTATGTAGTAAAAATTTATCGGATGATCTTGTGATGCCCCAAAATCTAAATTGAAAGAATTATTCTTTTAATCTTTTAATAAATAACAACCAGAGCTATCTAATATCATCTATCAATAATAAACATTAAAACAGATTCTATAATTTAAAACATTAATATACACATCTATATTCATTCTCAAAAATTATATACACTACTCATGATCTATACAATCATCACATAACTAATCTATCATGAGTACAAAAGAATAACTAAAATAAAAAGAAATAAAATCTAAAGAATTCTGACCAGCCTCACAATTTTGACCCTCTGCTCTGACCTGAAATTATTTAATCACATATAATGAGCTAAAAAGCCTACAGGTCACCAAAGCCTATAATTGAATTCAAAATACAGAAAAAGAGCAATATGCATGTTAAGGATCAAATCATAGGAGTAGCAGTCATATGATCATTGAATAAATACAAGAATAGTAAAACTCAAATGTAGTAGCAGTAAAATTTATAAATAGTAAAACACTACAGTACAAGAGCCAATAAAGCAGTAAACCAGTATGAGTGTCAAATCCATAGAGCAATCATCGTACCCATAATACTAATTAGTATAGAAATCGTATGAAGCATAAAATTAAAATATTGGTAAAGATTATTGAAATCATGTCAATGTAGTAAAATTATATAATAATGTACATATGCTATCCATGTATTCTATATCACGTGCTCAGAATATCACATGCTTAGTATCAATACAGTGAATCAGTAGTATCAAATAGCATCAATATCAATGTCAGTAATAGTTCAATGGTTGGAGCAGTAGAATAATGCAATAATAGTAAATCTGTATAGTACTAATAAATCTGTACAATAATAAAAAAATATATATTTCAGTAGTCACACTAAGCAAGTAAGAAATCCTGGCTATTACAGTGTTTTTTCAGTATTAGTATCAGTGTTAGTAAACCGTTGGCTCAATAATGGTCTCCTCTATTTCTCCCTAAGCAGGAGGAATTTTCTTTGGTTCCTCTTTGGATTAAAATTATTGATCTCCCATTGGTTTGCTAGATCGCAGAAGGTTTTTCCAAAATTATTAGTTTAATCGGGGTTCCGATTGTGGTTGATGCGCTTACTATGAATCAATTGTGGCTTACTTATGCTCGTGTTTGTGTGCTGGTTACTAAGGAATCTCCCCTTCTTGAGGAGGTGAATGTCTCTATTGCTGGTTCTATATTTATCCTTAAAATTGTTTACAATTGGAAACTAACTCCATGTTTGGGTTATGGATCAATTGTGCACCCTTCTTCTTTATGTCCTTCTTAGCCCCATATTGCTTCTGAGGCCAATGAGAAAGTTCCTTCTGATAAGGGGAATGAATTTGTTCAACCCAAAGGTAGGAGTAGGAGTAGGGTTTCTTAGAAATCTTCTTCTAATCTTCATGTTTGGAATAACTGGTCAGATAATAGAAGTAGTAGCTAGATTGTTAAACGTAATTCTTCAAGTCTTCTTGATGATTCTAATAATTCTATTCAAAAAAAGCCTGGTGGCCATATCTCTGATGCTTCTAATGTTTTGGTTGTTCCTGCCTTAATGTGGATAATGTTAAAGTTGTTAATAATGTTATTCCTAATTTGAATTATCCTACAGATACTTCACTTGTTGATTCTTTGCCTTCAGAGGCTGATATCTTACCGTCAGATTTTTTGGTTCTTGGTATTTTACCTAGTAAGGATAATTTTGATTTGCATAATTAGAATAAGTTTAGTATTTTATAATCTACAGATGCTAATGTTATTTTGAATAATACGGATATTTATCAATTATCTTCTTTTAATGATAGTATGAGCAAGGTTTTAAATGAATCTGATTTGAATAATTTGACTTCCTCTAAACAGTTTATTACTACGGGTAAGATGCCAAGAAGTAAATCAACAAGAAAGGCTACTATTTCTTCTTCTAAATAATCATGTTGCTTCCTAATATTATTTCCTAAAATGTTAGAGGCTTTAATAGTCTTGATAAAGTGAATGCTTGTAAGGACATTGTGAAGGCTTATAATATTGATTTGATTTTCATTCTTGAGTCTAAAATTAATTTGTCTCTTATTAAGGATTCTTGGTTTTGTGCTAAGCATAGGATTATGGATAATAAAGATAGTTGTAATAATTTTTTTTTCTGATCCTAGGAGAATTTGGATTAAATGGAATACTTCTCGTGTTTCTTTTACTCATATTTTTTCAACAGATCAGTTGATTCATGGTTGTTTAAAGATGGGCTCTGCTTTTTCTGTTTACCTTACTATGGTTTATGCTTCTAACAACTTGTTTGAAAGATAATCTTTATGGAAAGATCTTCTTAATCTGCTTATGAATATGTCTTCTCCTTAGGTATTGCTTAGTGATTTTAACTGTTGTAGATTTTCTAATGAAAAATTTGGGGGAAATTTTCTTCCTGATAGCAAGTTTTGGGATTTTGATAATCTCATTTTTAATATTAGGGTTCAAGACCTTTCTTCTGTTGGGTATTTTTATACTTGGTTCAATTAAAGGAGTGATTGTCCTATTCATATCAAGCTTGACAGAATCTTGGTTAATAATATTTGGTTGGATAAAATCCCTGCTTCTTATTATATTGTGAATTCTCCTAAATGTTTGGATCATTGCCCGTTGATTCTTTGTAATAGTAATATGGCTAATTGGAAACATCATTTTATTTTTAAAAATTATTGGTGTTCTAATCCGATTTTTTGGGACTTACTTATTGATGTTTTCTCCCTGCCTACTGCTGGTAGTCTGATTTATGATTTTTATAATCATCTGATTAAGCTAAAAGGTTTAATTAAAAGGCAATATTGGGTTTCCTCCAATATTATCTCTAGCAGGTTAGCTGTTACAGTCATCTCAAAGCAGGCTCTTACAAGATATTCAGCTTAATGCTTTGGATATAAAATTGAATTTTGAACTAAATGAGGTTAACTCTCTTTTAATTCATTATCAATCTTTATGGACTTCTTAGATTATTCAGAGATTGAAAGCAAGATGGTTGGCTAATGGTGAAGATGATTTGGGTTTTCTTTACTCCAAGATTCATAGTAGGCATATTTATAATAATATTAAACCTATTACTTCTTCTTCTGGTTTAATTTCTGATTCTAAGGACATTTCAGATGCTTCTGTTCTGCATTTTAAGATCCTTTTTAATTCTCCTAAATTGTCTTTAGCTTTTAATTTTGATATTCCTGTAGGAAATTCCATCCCTTTTTCTGCTATTTCTGGTCTTATCTCTCCTATTACTATGGATGAAATTAAAAATGTGATATTTTCGGCTCCTACTTCCTCTGCTCCTGGACTGGATGGCCATACTTCTGAATTCTTTAAAAATGTATGGGATATTATTGGCCCACCTTGTTGTAAAACTATTATGCATTATTTTTATACTGGGAAAATGACTAGAGCTACTAAAGCCACGACTATTATTCTTATTCCTAAATGTTCTCGTGCTTCTCAAATTTTTTATTTTAGGCCTATTTCTTTATGTAATGTTTTTTAAAATTGTGGCTAAGATCTTGGCTAATCGTATGCTAATTGTCATGCCTCATATTATTCATCCTAGTTAGTCAGGGTTTATCAAGAAGAGGATTTCCACGAATAATATCTTACTAGCTTTCGAAATCTAGAGATATTTTAACTTTGGCAAAATCAAATATTTTTGTGCCAAGTTGGACATCCAAAAAGCATTTGATACTGTGTCAAGAGATTTTTTTTATTAAATAGATTGTCTCAAAAAAGTTTCCCGGATAAATTTATTAGATGGATTAATGGTTGTATTGAGGATATTTGTTTTTCTATTATTATTAATGGTTCTTTGGAAGGATTCTTTAATTCTTTTTCTCGTCTCCAACAAGGTTGTCCCTTATCTCCTTTCAATATGCTTTTTTCAACTTAATAGATAGCCAATTTCTTGGAGGACAATTTAAGGACTTTAAAGTGAGAAATTTTCATATTTCTCATTTATTGTATGCGGATGATGTGCTTATTTTTGGTAAAGCATCAGTTATTAATGCCAAGAAGCTTTAGGATATCTTGGATTATTTTTCTAAGTGCTCTGGACTCTATGTTAATCATCATAAAAGAATGGCTTTATTCTCTAAAGATGCTTCGGAGAAAGATGAGATTTTCTAGGTTTTAAATTTCTCTTCTTCTCAGAATTTTATTAAATATTTGTGTCTTCCTATTTCTATTAAAAGGCTTAGTGTTGCTAATTTTCAACATTTGTTTCATAAGGTTATTGATTCACTTTCAGGTTGGAAGGCCAAAATTCTTTTTTTGCCTGTAGAGTGCAATTTCTTAAATTTTCTATCTCTAACTATATTGCTTATCAGATTAAAGGCATGATTATTTCTAAATTCTATTTTAAGTTTATTAATAAAAGCTATTCTAATTTTCTTGTTCATGGCAATATTCATTCTAATAAGATGCATGTTATTGCTTGGAAAGATGTTTGTAAGCCTAAATGTTTTGGGGGTTTAGGTATACCAGATATTAATGCTCTTTATTTTGCTTATAATTGTTCTATTATTTGGAGAATCTTAAATAGTAAGTGTCTTTTGTCTGATTGGGCTAAAGAGAATTATATTTCTTTATGGAAGCCGCCCCTTTCTAAAGCTTCTAGCTTTTAGAAAAGTCTCTGTAAGATGGCTGATAGTATTAAGGATAAGCTTTCATTTATTATTACCGTTGATAGTGGTTTATCATTTTATTGGGATCCGTGGTTTGGTGGTCATTCTCTTCATGATTTAGTTCCTAATATTAATTCTCATTGGCATTCTATTTTAGTAATGGAGGTTATCTTAGGTGGAAAATGGTCTTTACTTATTTGCTTACAGAATTTGATTTTTTTTAAATTATTCCATTCATATTCAGAGCTCTTCTATTTCTTGTATTAAGTGGACTGGGGAGATTCTCCCTAAGTTCAAGGTTTTTCATTTGGAATTTTATAACAAGCATGCTAAAGTTTCTTGGTATCCTTTTGTCTGGCATAAGCGTTATGCTTTGAGGTATTATTGCTTTGTTTGGATGACCTTATTAAATGGTCTTAAAACTACAGATATCCTTTCTAAAAGGAATATTTTTATTCCTTCTCGATGTGTTTTTTGCAATTCTGCTTTGGAGACTCATAATCCCTTATTTTTTGAGTGTGATTACTCTTTTTCTATTTTATCTCTTTTCATTCCTAGTTTAAATCATTTTTTTGAGTTTTAGATTTTATTTATGAGCTTAATTTTTCTTGTAATGTTAAAAATTATTTCTTTTTAGCTTGTTGTTGTTCTTTTTATCATCTGTGGAGAGAAAGGAAGGAGAGAAGGTTCTCTATTAATTGCAAGAATTTGGATTCAATTTTTCATTTGATTCATCAGGCAGTTTTTGCTAAGGTTTTGGTTTGGAAATCTTTTAATGAGATTAATTATTTTCTGGTTTAATGGTTTTGATTTTTGTGGATTTTTGGGTTCTTGGGTTTTGTTGTTTGTTGTTGTTGGACAATAATGTTTTGGTTAAGGTATCTTTTGCTTTGGTTTGCTATTATTGTCAACTGATTTTTATCTGGATGGACATTAATAGCTTTCTTTGTTTTTTTTTTTTTGTTTTTTTTTTTTTGCTGCTGGGGGGGTTGGGTTCTGCTATTTCATTTGGTTTGTGTTCTGGTCAGGTTGCTTTGGTTTGGTTGGCTTGCCTCTGTGCCTGGCTTTGGTTAGTTGGTATGTGGATTGCCTACTTTGAAAAGATGGATTGTTGCTCGTGTTAAGGTTCCAGATTGTTTTGGCTCGTCTTTGAGATGGACTTTATTGATGGATGGAAGACTGGATTTCTTCATTGTCGTTTCCTATTGGTTAGATTCTAGTTGATTGGCCTAGTTGGCCGTTGTGGTTGGCTCTGGTGATCGTCTAGCTTACATTAGTTATGTTCTTTGGCTAGTTTCTGGTTATTTCTTTTTTTTTTTTTTTTGACAGGTTGCTTTGCCTCTTGATTGGTTGGCTAAGGGACTGTTTTGTGGATCTTCTCTGTGCCTGGCTTTGGTTGGCAGGCTAGTGGATTGTCTTTTTTGAAAGGCTGGTTTGATGCTCGTGTTTGGGGTACTGGTTGATTTGGCTCGTCTTTAAGACGGGCTTTGTTGATGGTTGGAAGGCTGGATTTCTTCTTTGCTTTTTTCCTTTGGGCTGGATTCTTGAAGTTTGGCCTCGTCAACCTTGTGGTTGGCTCTAATTTTCGACTAACTTGCTTTAGCTGTGTTCTTATTGTTAGATTCTAGTAGCTTTAGGTTGCTCTTCAGGGTTTTGTTGCCTTGGTTCATATCTTTTTGTTATCTGTTTGATTGTCTGTAAATTTTTTTTTCTTTTGTCTTAACTTGTCTAGGCTATCAAGGTTATCTTTTTTCTATTTTTCCTTTCCAAGGGTTATAAGTTTTTCTTGTTTTTCTTACAACTCTTGAATTTCTATAATTTGTTTTCTTATTTTAATGAAAATTGGGCATATTTGCCCCTATTTTTCCCAAAAAAAAATCTTTTGTTTACTTTCTTATTTATAATTTATAAATTTTATAAATTTAATATTTAAAAAATAATTTTAAATTTTAATTTAATCAATTAAAAAAATAAAACCAAACTTATAACTAAAAACTAAAGAAAATTAAAATTACAACTAATAATTAAACTTATACTTGAATAACTAAATCAAGTCAATTTAATTCAATTTTTTAAAAGGGAGGGGGTTAGGGTGTTGGGTTCTATTGTTTTGTTTGGTTTGTGTTCTGGTCAGGTTGCTTTGGTTTGGTTGGCTTGCCTCTGTGCTTGGCTCTGGTTGGTTGGTATGTGGATTGCCTACTTTGAAAAGATGGATTGTTGCTCGTGTTAAAGTTCTGAATTGTTTTGGCTTGTATTTGAGATGGACTTTGTTGATGGCAAGAAGACTGGATTTCTTCATTGTTGTTTCCTATTGGTCGGATTCCGGTTGATTGGCTTGGTTGGCCATTGTGGTTGGCTCTGTTGATCGTCTAGCTTACATTAGTTCTGTTCTTTAGCTAGTTTCTAGTTATTTCCATTTTTTTCCTTTTTGACAAGTTGCTTTCCCTCTTGATTGGTTCGCTAAGGGACTATTTTGCGGATCCTCTCTGTGCTTGGCTTTGGTTGACAAGCTAGTTGATTGTCTTTTTTGAAAGGTTGGTTTGATGCTCGTGTTTAGGATGCTGGTTGATGGCTGGATTTCTTCTTTGCTTTTTTCCTTTGGGATGGATTCTTAAAGTTTGGCCTAGTCGGCCTTATGGTTGGCTCTGATGCTCGACTGACTTGCTTTAGCCGTGTTCTTATTGTTAGATTTCGGTAGCTTTGGATTTCTCTTCAGGGTTTTGTTATCTTTGTTCATATCTTTTTATTATCTATTTGATTGTCTATAATTTTTTTTTCTTGTCTTGACTTATCTAAGATGTCAAGGTTCTCTTTTCTGTTTTTCCTTGGTAAGTTTTTCTTATTTTACTTACAACTCCTAAATTTCTATAATTTTTTTTCTTATTTCGATAAAAATTGAGCATATTTACCCCTATTTTTCCCAAAAAAAAAATCTTTTGTTTACTTTCTTATTTATAATTTATAAATTTTATAAATATAAAATTAAAAAAAACAATTTTAAATTTTAATTTAATCAATTATAAAAATAAAACCAAACTAATAACTAAAACTTAAGAAAATTAAAATTACAACTAATAATTAAATTGATACTTGAATAACTAAATCAAATCAATTCAATTCAATTATTTTAAATTTAAAGATCAAATTTTGCTTGCCAATATAGAAGTGGCAATCATCATTTAGTAAATTTTTATCATAAATTATGTAAGCAAATATCACATTCTATGCGTTAGCTAATAACTATAAGAATCCACATGATCAAACTAAAAGAAAAATAACAGCTGCGCTAAATGCTTAACGCACAACTGTGCAGTCTTGAACTAAAACAAGTGATCCATTTCCTCAAATTCTGGCTAAGCAGATTTTACAAGGGCACAATCAATTTCTTTCTTTTCTTGAGAAAGAACAATTTCCCTTTTTGTCCACTAGACATGTTCTATTATAACAATCATGCAGCTACTACTATATCAATTGTATTTCTAAGGCCAACCCCTTCATTTCACATCAAAACTCCATTCTAACTATATTTACCATTCTCTCTCCATGGAAGCTCTCACCCATCAGTTGCAGGGAAAAATGGAAGAAATCACAAATGGAATTGGCACAGACATGCCAAGGAAAAGCCTGAAGGTACTCAACCTCAACAATGCTTTCTAATTCAATTCAAGCCTCCATTTGCTATGCTCTTATCAGGGCTGCTATGGGTTTCGCTGGAAGATGCCTCGAGGACATGACCGTTGGCCTCTGGTGAAAGATGGTGATGTTCTTCGACAAGAGTTGTTTTACTGGCTTCGGAAAAAATAACTGTGATCTTGTCAGAATGTGTATGCTGTTCATGCTGCAAAGCTTCCATTTTATGAAGAGCTGGCACATCCCCTCGGCAGTATCGGTGCCACATACTCCTATACAAGGACTCCAACTGCTTGGTGAACTTAAGACCATCGCAAAGAGGAGATTTAAGCATAAGTTCACGGAGCGACATTCTCAGCTCGGAGAGAGAAGAGACGTTTGATGCTAGCTTCACTGCCAACCGGACATACTCATCTTCAGTTTTCGCGACCAAATGCGCCAAACCTGAGGATAGTAATAAATCAGGCATAGACTGGAATAAACAGCTGCATCAATACACAGAATTCTCTCTGCAGACATACGTAGGCACAGGTAGCTTTGTTCAGTCAGAACAATAAGCAGGAGAAAGAGATTATATGATTCAGCATGACTTACAGATAATCATCATCTGAAAATTTAGTTTTTCATACTTTAATGTAAATTGATTAAGCTTTGCAGTCAGAGTCAAGATGAGAAATACCAAAATAAGAACTAGAGGAAGACAGATCAAGAAGGGGAAAAAGGACTGATCAGAAACAAGAAAAAAAATCTACAACGAACTCCAGCAACTGTTTTCTTTTTTGGTGCGGAAAGTTCAGAGCCAATGCTCAAATATATAAAATTTAGAGTAATTTACAGATTACAAGAGAGCTCAAGGAAATAATAAAAAAAGAGAAATTTTGAAACAGTATTACCAAAAAAGCTCCAAAAACAAAGGAAATAAAAAACAAAATACAGACTGTGTAAAGGAAGAAAAACATTTCTAAGGTAAAAACTGTATCAAATATAATATTAGCATAGCGACAAAATGGGAGTCAGATAAAAATTGGTCAAAAAATTACTCAACCTTTTTTGTACACAGATGATTGACAAAGATTAAGAGATTAAAATAAGTGTGCGATGATTAAATTTTTGTAACGCCAGAAACAAAAAGATCCTTATTATGTTCGATGAAATAGGAAGAGGCTATATGTTTTAGTAAGTGAACAAAACCAAAACAGTCCAAAGAAATCTCACATCCGATAGGGTTTTTAACAAGAATATGAATCAACTTACCAACATTGCTAAGAAGGCTAACACCAACATTATGAGCATGAACGGATCCAGCCAAAGTGACACATGGAACACCCATGTACAAAGATTCACATGTAGTAGTTGTACCCGCATATGGAAACGTATCTAAACTGCAATGAACAGAAAATAATGATACAAGTGAACTAGTGCTGGGATTCAAATGGATAGGATTTAACAAAAAGAATGCGAATTGTTCTGGTACTAATGGCAACTTTTAAACGGCATAGTGCACAACTTTATTCATCATTGAAGCTGATGATAGGCTCAAATGTAACAAAGAATGAAAAACTAAAGATGAAAATCGGTGAAAAGTAAAAAAAAGAATTAATAAAATTACAGTATTCCATGAGACATGGAAACAGCATCATCAGCGGATAGGTTATATATATATATATATATATATATATATATATATAGAGCTGCACAGATATAGAATGGAACTCCTGCCATTTTTATTTAGTTCCAATATTGGGAACTCGCTTCACTTCCAGCCACTTGAAATAAAACAAACTGGCCTTCCATGTTCATGTCAAACACGTGTCTAATAGACACCTTAACATGAGTTTGCCTAGCTTCAAGTCATATATGACGTGATTTTTTTTCCCAGTATAAGAGTTGTACATGGGTGAGACATCGACAAGAGATGCCAAAGCTGTTAGTCATGAAGATGATCACGATGTCAAATGTGTTGGATCTTATCAATGATACATTAATGTGTTATTGTTTCATATGGTTATTTTGAAGATTATACTCTTTTTTGTGTATTAGCTATTTGTGTAGATAGAACCGATCTGTGATCTTGAAGCCCAATAAGAAATTTGCACTAGAAGCTTAAAATTATAATTATGGATCTAGATAAATTAAATCAACCATTATCTCTTAAATTCCTCTATAGCTTTTTATTTCTTTCAAGTTACAAAAGATCCTTCACACCCTAGTTCTAGATCATACTAGCATTGGCATACTTGTCAATGGAGAATGGTACACCATGACATAAAATATCTGGTAGAACCATGACGCATAGTGCACATCATGGCACAAGCCATTTTAAATATGACACATAATATAAAATAATTATAAAAAATAAGAATAAATATAAAATATCATTAAACTGAAAGATAAACTATCATGATAATAAAAAATAACCAAAATGATGCATAAGTTCAAATAATCAATATCTCAATCTCTCATAATTCAAAATATTACAATAATTTTTTTAAGTATAATAATTTTGTAAGAATTTAATCTACTCTTTTTGGGAATTATCATCAACAAAAATAAAAAAAAAACTTCATTCCCTTCATCAACATTGTCTTATATTTCATAATCCTCTTCATCACTCTCGTTATCTTCATTCTCAATAATAATAATGTCATGCCTAGATGAAAATTCCTTTTCTTTGCCTTTAGATCACACTCTCGAATGCTATAGCTTTTGTCATAAACACTAATGGTCTTTGCAACAGTACTGAGTACTCCATATCAAATCTTCCTTGTTAACAATGCAGTCATTTTCTTCATCTAACTCATCATCCATTTTTTCTATTAGCCACTCATTTGCATAATCTATGTTAGTCAAAGAAATATGATCAATCACATCAAGATAATTGTATCTATGAATCAATGTTCTATTATATTTTACATTAACTAAATCCTTGAGTCGGCCATGATCAATTATGACTCTTTTGCTATGAAGCTACAATTAAAATATCATTACAATTACTACACTATAAACATGCATAAATAAATCAACATGTACTCTATAAAATACTTATATGATCGAATATACTCCAATTACATTCACATCCAGATGAACTACAGGTTAGACTAAAGACTTTGATAGCAAAACTTTATAAGTTTGGAACTCCTTGGCCATACTCCAACCCCCAATCAACTGGAAGTAATTTAATATTTATTTTCTATTCTTATAAAACTATACCCTATCTTAATTTTATTCAAACAATGATACGTAGAAACCGAGTAGTCCTTTGTTCTACAGCTAGAGGAATATCAAATAGACCTTCACCCCTAATACATCAACTTAATTCATTATTAATTTTGTCTTTTTCATCAACATTTTTAGATAATCTTCCAATACATGAATATAGTCCATCAGTTATTTCTTTATCCTTGGTAATATTAGATTTATTGAAAAATATTCGGGATTTAGAAAGTGGGCTGCTGCATGTAAGATTGGTGAAGTTACACTTTCCATCTTATATCAATAACTTTAAAAATTTGTTCGTATTTATCACTATTGTTGAAACTTGTAGCAATTGTTTCTTTTGCCCTATCCATTGCTTCATATATAAGTTATTGGAGGCTTCCTTTCTCCATTGGCCAATCTAAGAACCTTCAATAAAAAGCCAACTAATTTTAGGGCATATACTATAGTATTCCAGAATGATTGTTGTAGGATGGTATGTTAAGATTGTTTTTTCTTTGCTTCTTTTGTATAATGACCCAAAATAAACTCCTCACAAGTAAATATTTTTTCATATTTAATTGTTGTTGATAAAAATATTGTAAAATCAAGAAGGTTGTCGCGAAATGAGTCTTGGTGGGCTTGACAAGTGATCTTTGATTTATACATCTTCTCATTAAGTCGAGTTAGCGAGGCCTTAAATATATGAAACTGTGTGCTGCTATCGCTTTCTCAAAGCATTCTATAGTTTTTGAATTTTAAAAATATCCTCCATTACTAAATCTAAACAATGCGCAACAAAGAGAGCCTTGTATATATGTAGATATTTCTCCATAAAAAACTTCATTGTGATGTCATTAGAAGTTATTGTAAGACAAATTCATTATGTATATAAAATAACATAGGTTTACGTTGTGCCAAACCAAAAAGGACATTTTCAAATGCATTATCAGTAACAACTGGAATCACACTGTGGCCCAATAAACTCAATGTACTTGAAAACGAACATCTTTATTACATTCTTTGAAAAAGAACCGACATCTATAGACTCTATGAATGCAGTCCCTCTCAAATCGTTCACAAAAAAATTAAAGACATTTTTCATTCTTTGATGTCCATTCATCTGGCATAAGAGAACATCAATATCATACACAATCTTCTTCATGACGCCACAGTAGTTCTTAGGTGTGTCCAACCTCTTTCTTCAAACAAGTAACTTGTACCTTATGATAGATAAGGGGGTTTCATCCCAAGATCAAATTATCCAAATGCCCCAACCACGACAGGAAAACTGTCATACTTCACTACATTGAATGGAGCCTCCGCATCATACATTCCTCTACAAAATACTTGACTTGCTCTTACTCTTATTTCCTTCTTAGTAGCATCCATTTCTTTACAAATTGACATTTTCTCTATTTCACAATGTCCTCAGAATTTGGTACAAGATAAGTATCTAATAGTCCATTAATTCTTGATGCTTTGAGCATTGATGTTAATGTTGAACTTTGACTAGAAGTGTTAGATTTAGTTGTCTGATATCTTTTTAAAAGGTCAAACGCCTAGAATATCATTATCAACCATCACATCACATCAAAGTCATCTCTTTTGTCAATCGTGACACGTACGATTTCATTAATCAGTTCTTTTAACTCTTTTTTCCTCTGCATGAATCCTATATTTCATCCTTAACAAGTTTGGGGCAACTAGAGCAAGCTATAGCATTTTTAAAACCCTCAACCAAGTATTGTTTGTGACGTGTAATTTCTCCTTTTGTTGTTTTTCCACAAAAAATACAGACCACACTATTGTTATTGGCTTCAATAGCCAATATTGCATATTTTCATATTGGATCTTTTATAAAGATTGAATTGAATTCGAGATTCTATTGATCACCTATAAGCAAGTAGATTTAAACATATTAAAGATTACAATCAACCGATACACAAGAAAATTTAGGAGAATGCTCATTCTCCCCATAGATGATTAAAAGTCCATCTCACACGCACAACCAAGATTAAAGAATAATTTAGCCTAATAGTGAAATATTGATGGATTACCTACTAAATCCACTGGTACTAACAACATATGGATAGTTGAAAGAATTTTGAGAATCCAATGAACCAATAGAGTGAATACCTAAAAGACGACTATATGATCTTGCGCAAAAATGATATTTCATATCACTAGTCCTAAATCTATTGAAACTAGCATTAGTTTTACTCATTATAATTGATGAAAGAGCATTATTCTAATTTTTCATCTTATATATATATATATATATATATATATATATATATAATGAAATGAATTTGAGCAGGTTTTAAGCATGATTTAGCCCAAATCCTGCTAAACAGCAAAAATGACAAGTTTAAATCAACAAAAAACTTAATTCAGAGATTATTACCTTAGCGGCGAGATTCTACTTTAATCCAACAGGTATGTCTTCGTTGAGCACGAAGAAAGATTGATAGGGACGTCTTCGACGAGCTTCTGACTTCTAATCCAACAGGGATGTCTTTCGATCGAGCAGACGGGGACGAAGCTTCTCCAACAACTTTCTTCACGAGCATGAAGACAGTGTCAACTTCGGCAGAAGTAGAAGCAGAACATAGCGGGGTAGCAAAGAAAGATCGTTACCTTTAGCAGCGAACTTCCATCGTGACCTTCGATCCAACAGGACGCCTTTGTCGAAGGAGGCAACAAAGCTTCTCTAGGTAGTCGTGACCTAGCGGCGAAGGGAAGAGAGCTCATTACCTTCGACAAAAGCAGGAAGAAGGTGTAGGAAAAAGACCTTTACCTTATAGAAGAAGCAGGAACAAGGCATGAAGAAGATCGTTACCTTAAGGCGAGCTCCTTACGGGACTTCCTATCCGATAGGAACGCCTTCATTGAAGGAGATGACGAAGCTTCTCCGGGGAGTCATGACCTAGCGACGAAGAGGAGAGAGCCCGTTACCTTCGACGAAAGCAAGAAAAAGGCGTGAAGAAGATCGTTGCCTTACGACAAGCTTCCTTCATGACTTCCTATTAGACAACAATATGTTTTCGAAGAAGGTCCAGTGGGCAGCAAGTAAATAAACCCTAATAAAATCCTAAGTAAACCCCTTAGACCATATTAAATGATTTTAAATTTCATCATTATATTAACTTAGACACTTAAAAAAAATTAAGTATTAAAAAATTCTTATAATTATATTAAAAATCTTCAAAAAAAAATTGCACATAGCATTTGTGCCTTGTGCCATGCGGCGTTAAGCATACTTGGCGCAAATAGCACGCACCATTTTGAACCTTTGCGCCGCGCCATACAGATAACGTCAATTGTGCGCTGCGTTGCACCATACACCATGGCGTGCACTATTTTACGCCATTGTGGCGTCATAAGTTTTACTTAATAAAGTTTTTAATGACAAAGTTAAAAACTAGGAAGGATACCCTTAATGATTTTATGAAACATGAGATTAACTGCCACAAGGAGAGGTTACAAATAGTTAAAAAGTCTCTCTCTAACCTGAAGGAACAAATGGCTATACAAATGTTTGATTATATGTCCAAAGGATGTGCCATCAACACCACCATCATCTACTCCACCACTACCTTCTCAAATTGAGAGGGTGGCATCGACTGGAAGAAAAATAACTTGCACAGTAGAATCCAATAGTAAAAAGAAAAAGAAAAGAAGATGGAGACCTTCCTTTAATATATAGGCAAATTTTGGCGTGCATTAACAAGATAATCAGAGCTGTCGTAATTGAAAACTAGTTCAAGCAACTAGAAACTTATTTCATAACGATTACTCTGATACAAATACACACACACACACACACAACAATAACAACAACATCAAGCCTTTATCCCACTATGTGGGATCGACTACATGAATCCTTTTTCTCCGTTGTGTCCGATTAAGAGTGAAATTCTCATTTAGATCTAATAAAGAAAGGTCATTTATAATATTTTCTAACCAAGTCTTTTTAGGTCTACCTCTACCTTTCTTAACATAGGATAAATCTAATACATCTACTCTCTTAACCGGATCATCGGAAGGCCTCCGTTTTATGTGACCAAATCATCTAAGGCGACTCTCTCTAATCTTATCTGCCACTGAAGCTACTCCAACCTTTTCACGTATATACTCATTTCGTATCCTGTCTCTAAGAGTAAAGCCACTCATCCACCTGAGCATCCTCATCTCTGCAACACTTATCTTAATATTATGCTTCTCTTTTAATGGCCAACATTTTGCGCCATAAAGCATTGTAGGTCTAACCACCATCTTATAGAAAATTCCCTTAACTTTGAGTGGTACTTTCCTATCACACAACAAGCTCGATGCATTCCTCCACTTCATCCATCCAACTTGAATTCTACTAATAATATCCCCGATTATTTCACCATTACTCTGAAAAATAGACCCAAGATATCTAAAATGTGTACTCTTATTAATGACTTAATCGCTCAAAGTCCCAAAACCCCCACTAGATCTATTACTACTAAAATTATACTACATGTATTTGGTTTTAGATCAACTCAAACGAAAACCTTTAGACTCTAAGGTTGACCTCCATAATTCAAGTTTACCTTCAACTCCCTCTTTAGTCTTATCAACAAGAAGAATATCATCAGCAAAAAGCATACACCAAGGAACATCCTCATGCAAATCTCTAGTAAGAACATCCATGACTAAAGCAAAAAAGATATGGGCTTAAGATTGATCCTTGATGTAATCCAACTGAAATTGGAAAATACTTGGTCAAACCACTTTGTGTTTGAACACAAGTAACAGCTCAAGCATATATATCCCTAATGACTTAAATATAAGCATTATTAAACCCTTTCTTTTTTAGAACTCTTCATAGCACTTCTCTTGGAACTTTATCATATGCTTTCTCTAAATCAATAAATATCATATAAAGATCTTCCTTTTTCTCTCTATACTTCTCCATCAAACCTCTCAATAAATGTATGGCTTCCATAATAGACCTACCCGGCATGAATCCAAATTGATTTTGAGAAACATTAGTATCAAGTCAAAACCTATGCTCCATAACTCTCTCCCATATATATATATATTGCCTATTGAAAATATCTTCACAAGGATAGAGTTTAAAAGATTGCTAAAAACTCAATTTTATCCGATCATGCATGAAGAAAAGTGAAACCAATGGCAAAATTTAAAGCAAGATAACATGAAGAATGTCCAAGAATAAATGACAGAATTCGGACTGCAACCATAAAAATTTTGTTGAATAAGAAATCTATATTCATGAAACATGTAATCAGACTTCATTAAATTATTCACAAAGAATTAAACTTTTTTCAATTGTTGATGTACTTAAGCTACCCCCAGAACTATTGCACTTGAGGAAATAATGTTTCTTTCCATTAGACAAAAAGAGCAGCCTACTATTGCAAAGAAAGAGAAAACCAAAGGTACAACTATAGAGAAGTAAGACATTAGATCACCATTGTTTATTGCAAAAAGTTAGGGAGGAGAATAAAAGCATGAATTGCCCTAAAAACCTTATATTTGATCACATTACTTTTTCCAAGGAAAAAAATAAATTAAACTATAAATTTGGATATGATTATTAAAATAATAAATTTGGTTACTATTATTTTGAATGTAATTAATAAAATAATGGAACTATTTACTCAAAGTCTGAATGATTAATTCCATCAATTCTTGTCCACATTCAAGCTTTTAGTAAACTTATCAATTATGTTAGTAACCATATTCAAAATATCAATAACCCAATCAATTATTTTAGTAACCACATTCAAAATAGTAATAGCTAGATTAGCAATTCAGGGTGAAAAATATTTAGTAAATCAACTAAAAAACAAGTGGTCGAGCAAAGGACTTACGGTTAAATTCCCCCTAAAAAGAAAGGTCCTACTTTTGGCGTTATTGAAGTAGGATATGCAACAGCTACATCGAACATTTGCCCTAATATTGCATGGATATGCTTGCGAGGAAGCTAGGAAAGCATTTTGACTGCAAGCTTCATGTAAAATCTACCATCATTGATGTTTTTTTGAAACCAACTTGTGAAAAGAACCTTCTTGGGTCGAGAAACTTATGTTAGCCACTAACAAACATCCAAAATAATATTCTTAACCAAAATAAACACTGCCGTTGCCAGGTCCCAAGTTCTGGATGAAAAAAGTAGAGGGTTGCGTTAGATAGTCAACAGCCAGCGTAAAACTTGTCGAATAATTATGACATGAATCCTTTAATGGAGAAAAAGGATTCATGTAGCCGACCCCACGAAGTGGGACAAAGGCTTGATGTTGTTGTTGTTGTTGTACTAAGAAATATAGTATGAGTTTTTTTTTTTTTCTAAATATTTCATTTATGAGATATTCTGTGAATTTATAGCATGGGATCTATCTCATGTAATATTGGCAAACAATATCTTAGGATTAAGATGCTATCTTCTTTAAGAGATTAAAAAATTGGACTTGCAAAGGAATGGGAAAGAAGTCCGCGTCAGCCGATCTACGATTCAACATTCATAGAAGATGCTATCCCCTGTTCCACCTTCAGAGGAGATGGAGAAAGCCATCAAACTGGAGGATCCCAACAAATGGTCAAGAGCCCTTTTTAATGAAAAGTGCAAAAAGCATCATCTTTGTTGCTGATTTACATCAAATGGTAACTGATTTTTCCAACCTTCTCAAAAGCCATTTGCTACAAAGAGGAAGACCTAAAAGAACAAGCCCATGCGAAAGAAGAGGATAAGGAAGACCTAAAAGAACAAGCCCACGCAAAAGAAGAGGATAATCCATCATCTAAAAAGCTTGATTTACAAGAACAAACAACTTTACCTAGGGAGGAATCATGACCAAGAGGCTCTCAAGAAGTACAATTATGGTAATAAGGAATAATTTGCACATTTGTAAATTAAAATTAAAAGAAGAGTTTGGATGGTCACAAAGAGAAAATTCAAATGAAAGGAATCAAAGAATCTACCACGATGCTTTCAACAAATCCCCCTCCTTTCCTTAAGGGGATCAACTAACTTTTTAGTAGTTTTTTCTTCAATTTAAATTATGATAGCTTATTAATATCTAGGGATTTTCCTCATCAACAAAGCTTATAAATAAGCCCTCATGTGACCATTTTAAGATAATTGAATTTGGCATACCATTCAAAAATTCCTCAACAATTATTTGCAAATTGTAATTCTTCTCTCTTCCTCTTAACAATTTTTGGGCAAACTACTACCAAAACCTTCTCGCTTTATCTCATGTAGACTAAGAAATCAACTCATTATCTCTTAATTTTCTCAATAGAAACTCTAATTCATTGACAAAGTAATTTCCTACCAACCGAAAGATCTTATCCAATTAAGGATCGATATTGACAAAATTATGCTTCATCATTGATACTAATGTTAGTATGTTGTTGAAGACTAAATATACTTGATGAAATATTGAAAAATATTCATAATTAAAGCAATGCTAATTCATTTTGTTGATCTTTAACCTTTTTCTATGATACATATATCATTATACTTCATTGTATATAATTTTTTGATGGAAAATAATGACATTAACATTTTCTATTCATAATTTATAAAGATAAAGAAGACATCAATATAATGATGAGCTATGTCCTGCTGTTTTACATGTATCATTTATGTTGACACTCCTAATCTGTATTGTGTGGGTCATGTCCATGTCTGTATTTCATAGAAAATGATTGGTAAAATAGAATATATAGATATTTTGGCCAACTTTGCTTGTGCTACTGACAATGATGAACATCATACAAGCCACAAGCTGTCATTATTGTCAATTTATATATAAATGCTAGAAGCATCAAACAAGATTTTCCTATGTAATCCATAAGCACAACTCTTTAAAGGACATGATGGACATAGGCTTCAACGGACTATCTCTAATAGGTACAAGGCCTGCCCATTTACAAAATAGCCCCGCTTCCATCATTCAAATAATGCTAAGAATTTAAAAAGAAAATAATATTAATAAGTGAATTAAAACTCGTGATCTCTTCTAAACATGACTAAGACTTCATTTGGGACAGCTTTCTTAATGCTTTGCATTTTAGACAATAATCATAATTTTTGTTTGACCATTACTTTTTCAATACTTTCAATAATTTTTTGTGCTAGGAAGCTACTTTCTACAATATCTTTCAAAAAAGCTGCTTTCCCCACAGCAGTTTTACAACCACCTTTATAAAAAGTTGCAGCCTCCCCAAACAAACCCTAGATCTTTATCAATAGATCAAATAATCTTTTGTTTACACATGCATAAGTTTTCTAATATATTAAAGTTTGAGTTGGCTTGAATCAAGCTTTCGATAAGGCATCATAAACTCAAACTTTGTTCAAAATAATGTTCAAGGCTGATGTTGAAACTCAATAAGAACATATTTGAGTTGATTTTGTCCAAAAATAAGGTTGAATTTCTATGTCAATTTCTATTGAATACAACAACAAGTAACTTTTATCCCATTACGTGGGGTTAGCTATATGAATCATTTTTATCCACTGTATCCTATTAAATGTCAAATTATCATTTAAATCTAATAAAAAAATTCATTTCTAATACTTTATAACCAAGCCTTTTTAGGTCTACCTCTAATTTTTGTAACATAGGCTAGATTAATACATCTACTCTTCTAATAGGATCATCAAAAGGCCGACATTTTATATGAGTCGATTTCTATTGAATAAATATATTATAATTTAAAAAGGCTTAAATAGACCTTAGGTGGCACAACACAGCTCATCACCAATTTAGCTTTAAAAGTTGAAGATGAGTTTTGAAGGGCTTAGCCCATTTGACACCCCTAGAAACTAATTCACATATAGATAAACTAGTTAACATAAAAAACACATGAAAGTCATACGCATGGAGAGAAATAATGATGCATAAATTGTATAAATATGTACTGACATGCACAAATCATATTTCATGGTAAATTTATCTTTGTAAGGTCAATTAGGGATGTCAAAATGGGTCAACGGATCAGGTTTGAGTCTGACCTAAATTGAACCAACCGAAATTCAGTCAACCCAAACTCGACCCATTTAATGAGTCAAAATAATGGATACAAACCTGACCCGTTGGCAACCCGAATGACACAAGCCTGGCCCGATAACCTATTGATTAAATTTATTTTTTAGGTTTGTCAACAATAAATTTTAGATAAATTGATATAAAAAAGGATATTACACCAACAAACAAAACAAATTGAGAAAAAAACCAAACTGGCTACTTTTGAGTTAAAATTGAATTCACAGATCAACCAAAACCCGACCTGTTAAATAAATGGGTTGGCATTTGTGGACCCGAAACTGGAATTTACAGATCTAGTTGGTGGGTCGGTCATTTTTTGACACCCTTAAGGTCAATGTGTGTAACCTACTATCAATGTGTTAGCATATGCAAAAATTAACTAGTGTTTTCAAAACACAAAATGCAATGTGATATACAAGGTTTCTTTTTTGCATCAATGCCCAAGGCTTTTCTTAACTGGATAATTCATGAGTTATATATGTATTAGTGATACGTTAAATAATAATAATTTCAATTATTAAGAAAAAAAGGAATCAAGTTATAAATAATAAAGTGATGTAATAATATTTAAAAATCAAGAATATACTTATGAGACTGAGCGATTAATTAAAGACGGAGAGATGAAGCCAAAATGAAACTAGAGAGAGTATGAAAATGAGGCATCAAGAAGCATTCTCAAGAACAAGCTTGTGTCCGAGATGCTATTAGCACCAACAATAAAGACTAGTGAAAAACTTAAAAAGAATTATTAAGAGAGTGAGCTGAAGAGAAGAACCATCAAGAAGTGACAACCTACGGTGAGAGAGAATGAAAAAGCAATAAGCAATGACTTAATAACTATGAGAAACAATAAAACGATCATGCCTAATTATTGTGGTAGATGCTAAATCAAACTATGAAATTTGAACCAAGATTTTTCTATGAGTGAGAGCCAAGCGCACAGTGGTGTGACATGCATTTTGCTACGAGCTTGCTTTTCACGTGCAAATGATGTGTAGGGTCAATGCATTGCTTTGCTCTGAAAGCGTGCTTTTACACTAGCGTTTAACATATACTCATACACAAAAATACATAACATGTATGATCATGAGAATATACATATTCCTCTATACAAAAATACATATAAAATAATTCGACTTTGCTTGCAGTGTACATAAACAGCATCCTTGTGTTTGTTCACATTAATTCAACACCATGACTTAATGTACAAGTAGTGTAAAAATATAGTATTATGATCAAGGAGGCTCCCCAAAATTAAAATAAAGCTAAGTAGGGTTTAGTAATTTTTCTAATAAGATGTACGTGATTTTTTATGACTAATAGGGCTGCAAATGAACCGAGCGTTTGACAAGCTACTCATGGCTTGGCTCAATAAGAGCTCATTCATGTTCGTTTGATAAGGTAAACGAACGAGCTTGAACACTTTTGATAAATACTCGATAGCTAAATAAACGAGCTTGAACAACTTGGCGTTAGGTTCATTTATGTTCAATATAGTTTCGCTCGTGAACAAACTTGTTAAGAAGCTCGATTAGAGTTCGACTAAGAAGCTCGATTAAAACTATATTAAAGTTTTTAAAAATACATATGTTAAATTTAATAATTTATTTTTACTAATCCCATCTAAAATCGTTTAATAATTTATTTATACTTCCCGCATCCGCCTAAAATCGTGAGCAACCCTCTCTCTGAACAATTATAAGATGAATCATAGATTGTTCGTTCGTGAATGAACTCATTTGATAGCTCGAAAACACTAATTAGATATTTTCATGAACGAGCTCATTTGATAGCTTAAGAACTCATTAGATATGTTCGTGAACGAACTTGTTTGATGGTTTAAAAAACTTCGCTAGATATATTCACGAACAGGGTCGATGTAATTATTTGTTAGAAGGCTTGATAAGGCTTGTTTATTAAGTGAATGTATATTTAGAAGTAGAGCTCGTTTATAGCTCGATAAGGCTCGTTTGTTTAAAGCTCGATAAGTATGAAATGAACCGAACATGAACTAAATATGAACCGAACATGAACACCCATTAATTTAAACAAACCAAGCTTAAACACAAGCAAAAAAGTTCGAATCAAATTCGAACCGAACTTGAACAAGCTGATAATAAATGAACTAAGACCTGAACACGCACATACTCGGCTCGGCTCGGCTTGTTTGTAGCCCTAATGACTAAGAAGTGTATAGAAGATACCAAAAGACTATTGAAACTTCTAATGTATTCAGAAATTTTAGGAGATAAAAGATAATCACCAAAAGTCAAAATTGCATTAAAAAACTCACTCCTAATTCCTTTGTCATCCATACCATATTGGGAGGATAATTTGAATGTTTTTGAATATTTGAATGAGAGGTGTTAAGATATTTAGTATAGTTTTCTATTCTTGTGCAATTATATTAGGATTGAATTTGAATTTATTTAGATAGAAATTAGGCTCCTATATTCCTACAAATATGAGGCCTGACGATGTTCTTTTGAAGCTTGAAGCAGTAAAATTATTCCTCAACTCAATTCTCTCTTATCTACATAACCAATTATTTTCTTCAGTACCAAAACCAAAAACAATTCTAGCCACCACTACGATCATATCTCTCTTGATTATTATCTGAATTGAGTGATTCAAAGTTTCATTCTTCCAAATTTTATTCTCTAGAACTTGAATATTAAACATGGCTAATTTGATCTAAATCATCCCTGGATTGTTGCAAAAGCCACCTCCTACTTGAGCCCTTTAAGGAAGAAAGGAGTTTTCAGGTGGAAAACCCCTAGTTAGTATTTAAGGAACACCAATGGCATGATAATTCATTCATCAATTTCATTATTGAAAGATACTTTTTAATTTTTTTCACAGAAACCCTAAATTGCATGCATAGGAGTTCATATAAAAAAAACTATAAAGCTGCGTATAAAGTGATAACCTTAATTTCCTACCAGTTCCCAAAGCCTTCTGCATCCCAACAATCCTAAGTCATATTTATGGCGTGTTAACAAGAATTTGCAAAAATTTTAAGATTACTTAATTAAAATATTAAAAAACGACAATTAAAGGATTGTTCCTTAACTTTTCAATTCACATCCTTCCATGCATGACATTATACAATCATTTCAAGCAGAATACCAAAACCAGGGAAGAATGACCAAAATTACCTGATATCCATTAGTGAATATGCTTGCATGTGATCATGATTTAGAAGAATTAAAGGTATGAGATCCACACGCAAAGGCTCAACACCTAGTTGCTCAAGTATTGAGAGGAACCTCTGCCTGATACTATCACAGCAAAATGGTTTACACTTCACAATCAGCCTAGAATTTGGGACTGCACATAATATCTTTGCCCAGACTTTTAGTACTTTGGGAGTAATCTGTAGAATGATTGATGAAGAATTACGTTAGCAAGCTCAAAAATAATATTAAAAAGAGGGGCATCACAAGTTGACAAAATCACCTTAGCTAAATTGTTAAAGCTCCCAAACGTAATAAAACCATTTGAAAGTGCGGGGGTGGGAGATACAACACCAGCTTCGGGAGAAGGCGTATAGCAAAGAAAGCATTCAGATAGTCGAACCAACTCTTCAACTTGCCTAGCAAACAGTATCATTATCACAATCATGAGCACATCAGGCAGGTTATTGAAACAAAATTATTTCCTTGACTACAAACTCACTTCTGACAGGTAGTAGGTGGATCTGCAAATGAGTCTGAGATTCTATAATCAACAGAAGGTAAACCAGATGTATTTGGATATCCAATCCAAGTTACCTAGAAATCAGCGCAAGGTAAGTTTAGCGAGGAAGCCAAAGTTAGATGACTACTACAAGCAGAATGTATAATGGAATCACAACGAAATATGACAAACAATGCAGTATGCAGCACCAAATAAAACAAAAGAGATGATTAGATAAGGCTGTCTTACAGCCCAAATAAAAACAAGACTAAGATTATAAAATAGGCAAATTTCAACAAAATAGTAAACAAACTACCTAAAATTCCAATTTTTTGAGACTAAAACAACCAGCACACACCAGAAAGCACATGAAGTGTGCAAGCACGCATGCACATGACCCTGCAACGCATGGTTCTATACACAGAATGCCTGATTTAAAATAGATGTGTTAAGAAATATCGTCAACGTTCTTCTGGAATTTTGTTAACAGATTAAACCAGCGAGGTCTAAATAAATGGAATCATCCGTATTCAGGAAGATAAGAAAGAAATTAATTTGGAATTATGGTGGAAATCAACTACTATAAGTGCTTACTCAGGGCTTCTGCAAGTAAACAATTCTACTTGATAAACCTAACTAAATTGAACTACAATAAAAAAATCTTTGTTGAACCAATGTCCATAACTTAGGCATCACCTGAAAATTCACTGAAATTTGAAATATACCTAAGAAAATCATTTAAAGATAAACTACAACTTAAAAACTAGAAGACTCCATGAGGCCGATTTCTGTTGCACATATAGAATACAAAAAACACACAAAAATCCATACAAAAATTAATGGAAAACAAAAGAAGTAAAATATATTCTGTTTTAGAAATGTGCATAACATAACATATCTAAAAAACTACCTGAACAGGAGCAGGTCTACAAGCCAAAGTTCCTAACTTGTTGTTTGCAGTATGGCCAGTAAGCTCCACAAGTATGTCAACCTTATCCTCTCTTACCATGTGAGCAACCTTTTTTTCATCAACACCATAGATATCTCTCCATAGGCCACCCTTTTTAAGAACTTTTTCCTTAAATTTGAATGTTTTGGCATCTGCCTACAAGGATTCCCAGAAAACAACTGCATTAAAAAAAATTGAAGCACAAAAAAGACTAACATTGTGTTTTCAGTAAGTTAAAAAACAATAATTTTGGATAGGGAAATTATAGGGTAAAGAGAAATGCTATAAAACATATTTTCATGAATGTCATGTCATGTTATTTTTAAGTTTAATAATCAGCTAGAACCATTTTAAAATAAATTCTACGATAAAGTCCTTAGAGTATATTTGGGGCAACTTTCTCTCTGCTTTGCTTTTCATAGTACTGCCCACATTGCCGATTGACTCCTACTTTCTTGCTGCTTTTAGAAATTTTTTGTGGTAGAAAGCTATTTTTATAGCTATATTTGGTAGAGTGTGTAACTATAAGAAAGTTACTATCCAACTTTTTCAAAAGAAAATATTTATGATACTCACAATAACTTTAAAACAATTACATTTTTGTAATAGTTTTACAACTACCTTCATAAAAAACTAAAGTTGTCCCAAACAAATCCATAGTAATTAACACCATGATTTTTTTTTTCATATTTGATTCTTGATTAATGATGGACTTATCTACCAACATATAAGTGTCTTCCTTACAAATAAGACAAAATATATGATTCTTAAGATACATCTTCTTTGTGGTGATTTAAAAGTCAAACTCGAGTGATTAAAACCTTAGACCTTGTGTTCGCTCAGGAAAATAGGCGCGAATCTTGATCTCACAAGCTTAAGGTCCTTATTTTCCCGAGGTAGATTGAATTTTAAATTAACCAGATTTTGCCTGAGAGTAGTATCATGGTTTATTTAGATCTGGGATCTACTTTCTATGAGCGCAAGCCCTTATAGTTAATTACCCCTTCTAACACGTAGAAGAGTACTCTCGATTAAGGATGAAATATATTTAATTAGTCACAGAAGTGCAGATGTGTGTGCAACAGTGTGTGAATGTTCTAAACACTGGTTGTGGGGGATGAAGTTAAACCCAATCAAGATCCCATGGTTCCGTCATCCCGGGAATACCGTAGGTTTTAGCCTACCAACACTAGCGACCATTGATCTTAGTGTCCAGAAAATCTGATTAGCAACAATAGGTTGCCTCCTCTCAGGGATCCCGAGTAGACTGAAGTGAGTATGTGTAGGTTGCTTGGTATAGGTTGGAACTTGTTGCTCCATTTAAAAGTTGCCCAAAGTTCAGGTTTTAATTGAGTCTTACGACCCCATTTAAGAGTTGCCCGTATGATTGGATTTGAGTAGGGGCTTATGGCTTTCTTTGAAAGTAGCCTAATGACAAGTCTTACGGCCTCTATTAGAGATGACCCATGTAGCGGGTCTTACGACCTTTTATTAAAGGTGGCCCGAGATGTGTTATTTGTTCTGGGAAAGTTTTTCCCAACATCCTGATTGAGGTGGGGCTTACGATTTATTAAAAGTAGCCAGTAGAGAGGTCTATGATTTGGTTGCTACCTAGAGATTTTCCCTAAAGTCGGACTTACGGTTTCTATTAGAAGTTGTCGAAAAGTGGGTCTAACAACCTAGTCCTATAGACTATGCTGCCCAATATTCGATGTGAATGGGTTTTAGGATTATTTTCCTAATGTATGGGACTTACTGCTTCACTTAGAAGTGGCCCGGCTTAGGGGTTTAGGGTTAGGTTAGTTTTACCTAAAGATTTCCATTAAGATCAGTCTTATAACTTCTATTAGAAGTTGTCGAGTTGTTTCAAATGTCCATCACTTCACATAATAGATTTTCACTAGTAGGATTCACTACTTCCATTAGAAGTGACCCATAGGGTTTAGGTTAACGAGGATATAGCTTTACACACTTCACTGTTTTGACACCAGTGTCAGCGTCTTGTTTTGCCAGCTTTGTTTTAGTACTAGCCTGCACTCGTTATTTTGACACTTACTAGCCATCATTTGTTTTGTTTTGTTAGAACTAGTTATTTTCTTTTATTTACCCTACGCAAACTTTTGTCTACTTGTTTGCAGGTGTTCACGGCCAGTAGTTACAGGAGATGGAGCTTGCAGTTGCAAAGGCTGGGTCTTGCAGTTGTAGAGGGGTTTAGAGAGCTCACAGGTAGCTGTAGCTGTTGTTGTGAATTTGAGAGAGTGTGGTTTTGTTTGGAGAGCTGTTGTGAGAGTTGGTTGGTTGTTTAATAGCCTATACTTAGGTTGGATTAGTGGAAAACACTATTTTATGCTTTCTTTCATTTTTGTTTAGTTTGAATTAATTGCATTAATTAATCAAATTAATTAAAAGTTAAATTTTAAATTTAATTCCATCATTTAATTAATTGAGTTACTTAACTAAAGGTTAGATTTTAATTAACATTTAATTGCTTAGTTCATTATTTTAAGTTTCAAATGTTAAGATGTATTTTAAAATTATTTATTTAAATTGATTGCTCAAATAGTTTAATCAATGTTAAAGATTTAATTTTAATTAATTATTTCTTTAATTAAATATTAGTTAATTAGATTTAAGATTTAAATTAATTGTTTAAAGTTTTGATGATTTTTTTTTGTTAAATGATTTTTTTAAGTTTGAAATTGATTATTTAATTCCTCTTGTTTAATATAATTAAGTTGGAGATTTAAACTTAATTAAATGAGTTAAATTTAAAATCAATTAAATTAATTAAAGCTTCTATCCTCTTTTTTTTTTAAGCTTTAAGTTAATTGTTTTGAACCTTAAGTGAATTTTAAAATTAATTAAAGCTGAATTTTGAATTGACTGTTTTGTTCTCTTTCAATTAATCAACCAAAATTTATTTTTTTATGAAGATTAATGAATCTGAAGTTTAATTTTATTTTTGAATTAACTGTTAGTTATATTTTTAAGTTAGGTTAGTTAATCTAAAGTTTGATTTTAATTAAATAATTATCCAGTGAATCGACGACTTAGTTAACTAATTTGTTTGAATTAGTAATAGTTAATTATTTAGTGAATTGATTACCCAGTTAACTTATTTGTTTGAGTTATAGTTAATCTGTCTACTCATTAAATTGTGTTAATTGATTATTAAAATGGTTTGAAATTTAATCTTGATTTTAATTGGATTAATCAAGTTAGTTAAATTTGTTTTTGAATTGACTGGTTAAGTTGGTTAATTGATTAATCAAATTAACAATTAATTTAAAGAGGTTTAATTGAATAAAGTTCTTAATTGTTCTCCAAGTTTTCTAAAAATCCACTTGAGTTTTCGGGGAAATTTTGACAGCCTCCCAACATCCCCTCCCCGCGAGGGAAGGTTAGGGGAGGGCACTTGCCCTTTTAAATCGACTCAGTCAGATCAAATCGACGGCGAGGACTTCAGGGGAGCGTATTGACCCCAGAATTGGTCTTCGAGTCTTCTATTCCCTCGGGATCAGATCGACGGCCAAGGGCTTCGGGGGACCAAATCAATCCCGACACTTCCTTCAATTGGCGATTGCGGCATCTCCTGATTTCTTTCTTTTTTTAAAATTATTACTAATATAATAGTAATGAAATATAGCATAATAGATCCCTTCAATTTTAATTATTATTATTAATAGTATTTCATTAATAATAATAATTAAAATATCCTCCTTTGCTGTTTAAAATCAAGAATTTCTATAGCCTGTGAGACGGACCAAACAAAGGCGAGATCGGGCTCTGTGCGTGTGAACTAGACGAGATCAGGCGCAAAAGGGAGGCGAATCGTGTGTGGATAGGGGGAAAACGGGTTTCGTTCGTTTGTGAAGAGGAGGATGACATGCGGAGATCGGGGCTTCGGCTAGGCATGGATAGAGACGGAAGGCCGGCTAGGGCTTCGGCTACTAGTGCAGACGGCTTGCAAGGGCGATTCGAAGTCAAGCAGCTTCGGCTGTGTGTGTGGAAGATGGATTGAGACGTCGGAGTTGACTTCTCCTGCGGACGAACGAACAGGGAGATCGGCCTGAGGTAAGATTTTAGATCCTAGGAGTTTGAATGCTTTCGGTTCTGAGAGCCAGAGTCGAATGAATCATGCTGTCGTGTGAGGGAGCTTTTGTCGTGAGCGTGACGGTTGCTTTCAAAACATGGAAATGATTGTGGGATCATGCATGAGTGGTTTGGTGGATAGGCAGATGGTCAACACCTTGACAATGGAGCTAAGAGATTGGTGATTTGATATACATTCATAGCCACTTATAAAACCTCTAAACTTGTGGCATTTCAAGTTTAAATAGTCAGGCATTGTGCAATTGCAGCTTCTTAAGTGTGATTATACTGATATCTTGATTCTAGTAATATTAGAGATTTACATTGATATTTTGTCATTTTTACAATTAAAATCTTCTAAATCTGACCCTCACAACGATCCATGCTAACCAATTTCATGACATCTTGAATAGAAAATGCATGTAAACTCAATTCTTTAAAAGTAAAAATGGCAACTAATAAAGAGGATTCATTGGTACCTTCACAACTGCCGAGTAAACAACAACTTGGTATTCGGTATAGTCATGGTATGAAAGGGGCGCCTCAATGAAATATGACACAGAATGAGTAAAATAATCAGGGGAAACATATCCAATAATTAGTGGTCGATCCATAACTTTAGGATTATCCCAGCTTGTGTATTGTTGATAAAGCCTCATAAAACGCCTTCCCCATTCCCTATCAAGAAGAATTAGCATTTAAGAAACATTAAGAAGTCAAATATTTGTATAAAAAAGTACAAGGAAAAAATTTACCGCATTATACTCACCATAAGCAAACCATGGAAGCAAAATGTAAAATAAAATATTCGTTTTCATTTTTCAAAAAATTAAATCCAAATGAAGAAAGTGAACTGATTATAATTGTCAAGAAAATTTGATATTTAAAAGTATTGATTGACACATTACTTCAGATAATGTGCTAAAATATTTGCATGAGAGTTTAATTAGATAAATACAGCTTCCTGTAAAATTAAGGAAATATTTACTAACATGGATAATGTTGATGGAGGTCACTATGCAATATCCTTCCCTCAGACCTATTGTTTGCACCCATCTCCAAAGAACATCTAGAGAAAACAGGAGCCACCAGAATGGCTAGCTTGCAGCAAAATATCATCAACAGCATCACTCTTATAACAACTATTTGATGCTGGCTATGAATTTTGGCATAAGTTTTAAAACTAACTGTCAGCCTCACATTAACCCTCAATTTTGTTCATCCTCCATTGGGAATAGCAATCCTGGTTTTTGATCCACCCTTGGGAATAGCAATCATGATTTCTTGAATCACAATATCATCCACACACATGTTGCCTATAGTCTATTATAGAGGTCCAATGTTGGAATGATGGACATAGTCTCTTTGCAAATGCAGGCCTAAGGCTACATGCAAAAACCCCTCCATTCCCTGCATTAGCAGGAACTCCATGTACCCCAACACCATCCATAAACAAAATTGTAATTAGAAAAGGATGAATTGAAGCAGTGTATTAAAGAGGTCCCACGTTAGATTAAGAAAAAAACTAGTCGCTTTGCAAATGCAGGCCTAAGGATACATATCATACCACTCCACACCATGCATCAGCAGGAGCTCCATGCACCAGGCATGCCCCCAATATCATCCGCAAACAAAATTGTAATCAGAAAAGGATGAATATAAATAATTGCACCCTGATAGCCAGTAATAACTCTAACTGACCTCATGCCATGCCAGTAATGTTCCTCCCTCTCCCAGGCAATTATGCCCTTCAAACCAAAACATACCCAAAAAAAAAGGTCACTATATTTTCATATTTTTTTTGTTGCTTAGCAACATATAGTAAAGCAAAAGAGAGCCAATGGCTGTAAAGGTTATCAATTAAAATGTGTGATCTTAATCAAACGAACATAAAAAGTTTATCATTTAGCAAGCAATGTCTGGCAACACTAGGATCATCGAAGGGTTTAACTACACAAGGCATTTTGATTAAATGCTAGTACAGAGAGGCTTGTCTAGAATCTAAACCAATTGGCAAATTGATCTCCATAATTATTATAAAATGACAATCATTTTACTCAATGTTGGAAAACCTCCAAGAAAAAAACAATTGTGGGATAGAATGGACTATCTCCTATCCAAGAAAATAGAGGTCTTGGTTATTCTAAAAATTTTACAAGCTAGGGAATTTAAAAATAAAATTTAGAATAACAGATTGTTCGCTCAAGAAAAATGGCACTCGGCATGAACCCGCCTTCCAGGTTTAAGGTTACATTTTTCTTAAGATAGATTGATTTTTAATTAACCAGATTTCCCCTAATGTTCATATCATGGTTTATTTAAATCTGGGTCCTTACTTCCTATGAGCGCAAACCCTCATAGTTAATTACCCTACCTACTTCTTGGGAGAGCACTCTCAATTAAGGATGAGTCACTTTAGCATAGCCTAGGAATTTTAAGTTTTAGTCTCATTTATAGGGGATAGAGGTACACCCGATCAAGATCCAATGGTTCCCTCATCCTGGGAATACTATAGATTGCAGTCTACCAATGCTAACAAACCATTGGATGCAGCGTCTATAAAATCTGATTAGCAGCCATGGTTTACCTTCTCTCAGGGATCCTGAGTAGGCTGAGATGGTTGTGATGTTGGTTTTGGTTTTGTTCTGGTTTAAGTTTTGCGACTTATATCTATTAGAAATCCTATTAGTTTATTTAGTCTGGGGCTTATTGCTTCTCTTAAAAGCTGCCCATTAGTTTAGTTTAGGATGGGGCTTACGGCTCCTTTTTGAAGTTGCCCGATAATTTGGTTTAAGAAGAGACTTACGGCTCTGTTTAGGAGTTGCCCGATAATTTGATTTAAGATGAGACTTACGGTTTTGTTAGGAGTTGCCTGGTACTTTGGTTTAAGATAGGGTTTACAGTTCTGTTTAAGAGTTGTCTGATAATTTAATTTAAGATAGGGATTATTGCGCTTTACTTAGAAGTTTTTTTTTCCTCAATTTATTTTAATTTGAAATAGGGCTTACTACATCACTTAAAAATTGCATATAATTTGTTTGAAATAGGGCCTACTGCTTCACTTAGAAGTTGCTTGTAGATTTAGTTTAAATAGGGCTTAGTACTTCACTTAGAAGTTGTCTGGTGAGTTGGTTAAGAATATGTCTTATTGTTTCATTTAGAAGTAGCCTGCTTTGATTTAGGATTTATTACTTCATTTAAAACCTTCCCTAACAAATTGGTTAAAGTAGGTCTTATTGTCTTTATTAAAAATTGCCTATAAATTTAGTTTGAAATAAGGCTTATTGCTTCACTTAGAAGTTACCTGCATATTTGTTTGAGGGTAGGACTTACGATTTCACTTAGAAGTTGCCTGTAAATTTTGTTTGAAATAAAGGATTACTGTTTCATTTAGAAGTTGCCTATTGATTTTGTTAGAAATAATGCTCACTACTTCACTTGGAAGTTGCTTTAATGAATTGGTTAAGATAGGATTTACTGCTTTATTTAGAAGTTACCTATTTTGACTTAAGTTTTATTACTTCATTTAGAAGTTTTCCTAACAAATTGTTTAAATTAGGTCTTACTGCTTCTATTAAAGTTATCTGTTGATTTTATTTAAGGTCTTACTGCTTCACTTGAAAATTGTCTTAATAAATTGGTTAAAATTAGGATTTACTGCTTCATTTAAAAGTTACATATTTTGACTTAAAGTTTGTTACTTCGTTTAGAAGTTTCCCTAACAAATTGGTTAAAGTAGGTATTATTGCTTCTACTAGAATTTGTTTGCTGATTTAGAGTTTGTTGAACTTAAGAATAGTTACTTTGGTTTTTGCTTTCCTCTTTCTTTAGTAGTTTTTTTCTCTTACTTTAGCATTGATGTTTTAGGTAGTCGACATGTCCCAAGTCCTAGATGAGAAAAGTGGAGTGTTGCGTTAGGTAGTCGACAGCCAACGTAAAATTTGTCAAATAATCATGACATGAATCCTTTAAAAAATTGTGTTAATGCTAGGACGTCCCCTGGAAGCGAAGCGCTGTATGGCCTAAATACAACGGCAAGTATGCAAGGGCCGCTGCGGCGCCCGGGTGCAGTGTTAAATAGGCAAGGGTTTCACATCAAGGACGGATGTGAGCAAAGAAGCTAGTCCATGAAACTAAAATTAGAATAGGAAATTGGAATATAAGTTCCCTTACAGAAAAATTAATGAAATTAATAAATATTATGAATCATAAGAAGATAAATATTCTGTGCATTTAGAAAACTAAATGGGTTAGAGAGAAGGCTAAGGAGATTGATAGTTTAGGATTTAAACTATGGTATTCTGATAAGAGTCATACTAGAAATAGTGTAGGTGTGATTATAAATAAGAGTTTGAAAGATCATGTTATAACAATTAATAGAATTAGAGATAGAATTATAGCTTTAAAGATTATTATTGATGCTAAGAAATGCTTATGCTCCTCAAATAGGTTTGGATATGAGTTCAAAATTAAAATTAATTTTTGAAATGACTTAGAAGAATTAATACAAAAGATACCTCTTAAAGAGAGAGTTTTTTATTGGAGGATATTTAAATGGATATTTTGGTAAAGAGGTAGATGATTTTAAAAGCATTCATGGTGGCAATGGGTTTGGAACGACAAATGAAGGTGATAAGACTATATTAGATTTTTTATTAGCTTATGATTTTTTAATTGCTAATACCTTATTTAAGAAAAGAGATGAGCATCTCATCACTTATACAAATGGATATAGTAAAACTCATATTGATTATTTTCTTATAAGAAAATTAGATCGTTTAAATTGCAAAGATTGTAAAGTTATTCCTAGTGAAAATTTATGTTCCCAACATCGATTATTAATTTTGAACTTTAAGATAAAAGGACAGAAAATAAAAAATAAGGTAAAACGATTTTCTAAGATTAGATGGGGATATTTAAAAATACTAACAAAGATATTTTTGAGAGTAAGATTTTAGAGCTTAAGATTTTTGTCTGTGCATGAGGATACTAATGTTATGTGGGAAAAAATGGCTAGTAATATTAAGAATATTGTAAAAGATGTTCTTGGAGTATCAAAGAAAAAAATTTCTAATAGTAAAAATAGTTAGTGGTGGAATCCAAATGTGCAAGAAAATATAAAAAATAAGAAGGTTTGTTATAAAATTAGTTTATATGTAAAAATTTTGATAATTGGGAAAGATATAAAGAGGTACGTAAGGAATCTAAGAAAATAATATGCGATGTAAAGATCTTAGCTTTTAATGATTTATATAATAGATTAGATACTAAGGAGGGAGAAAGATATATGTATAAGTTAACCAAACAAACAGATAGGAGTAGTAAGAATTTAGTTCAAGTCAAGTGTATTAAGGTCCAAGGATGAAGATCAAATAGTATTTTTCTTAGAAGATAATATTCAACAAAGGAGAATGAGATATTTTACTAAATTTTTTAATGAAGAATGTGAAAAAATGATTGATTTTAGTGACTTTAGTACCCTAAGTGAAAATAAAGATTTATGTTTTTATCGGCGTATTAGTAAAACCGAAGTTAGAGAGGCTTTAAAGAAAATGAAGTGTGAAAAAGCTATTGGACCTGATGATATTCCAATAGAGGTGTGGAAATGCTTAGGAGATGAAGGAATTTCTTGGCTTACTAAATTTTTTAATACTATTTTGAAAACTAAAAAGATGTCAGATGAGTGGAGAATGAGTGTGTTAATTCCTATTTTTAAGAATTAAGGTGAAGCACAAGATTGTGCGAATTATAGAGGAATTAAGTTAATGTGTCAAACTTTAAAACTATAGGAGCAAGTTATGGAGCGTAGGTTGCGGCGTGATACTAATGTTTCTCAAAATCAATTTGGATTCATGCTGGGTAGGTCTACTATGGAAGCTATACATTTATTGAGAGATTTGATGGAGAAATATAGAGAGAATAAGGAGAATCTACATATGATATTTATTAATTTAGAGAAAGCATATGATAAAGTTCCAAGAGAATTATTATGCAGAGTTTTTGAAAAGGAGTTAATAATGCTTGTATTCAAATTATTAAATATATGTATGCAGGAGCTATTACTTGTGTTCAAACACAAGGTGGTTTGACCAAGTATTTTCCTATTTCGGTTGGATTACATCAAGGATTAGCCTTAATCCCATATCTTTTTGCTTTAGTCATGGATGTTCTCACCAGACATTTGCAAGAGGATTTACCTTGGTGTATGCTTTTTGCTGATGATATTCTTCTTATTGATAAGACTATAGAGGGAGTTGAAGGTAAACTTGAATTATGGAGGTCAACCTTAGAGTCTAAAAGTTTTCGCTTGAGTAGATCTAAAATGAAATATATGGAGTGTAATTTTAGTAGTAATAGACCTAGTGAGAGGATTGTGACTTTGGGCGATGAAGTCATTAATAAGAGTACACATTTTAGATATATTGGATCTATTGTTCAGAGTGATGGTGAAATAGATGGAGATATTATCAGCAGAATTCAAGTTGGATGGTTAAAGTAGAGGAATCGAGCTTGTTGTGTGATAGAAAAGTCCCTCCCCCCCTCAAAATTAAGGAAAAATTCTATAAAATGGTGGTGAGACCTGCAATGCTTTATGGTGCCGAATGTTGGCCATTAAAAGAGAAGCATAATACTAAGTTAAGTGTTGCAGAGATTAGGATGCTCAAGTGGATGAGTGGCTTTACCTTTAGAGATAGGATACGGAATGAGCATATACGTGAAAAGGTTGGAGTAGCTCCAGTGGAAGATAAGATTAATGAGAGCCATCTTAGATGGTTTGGTCACATAAAACGGCGGCCTTCCGATGACCCAGTTAGGAAAGTAGAGGTATTATATTTGACTTATATTAAGAAAGGTAGAGGTAGACCTAAAAAGACTTGGTTATAAAATATTAGAAATAATCTTTCTTTATTAGATTTAAATGAGAATTTGACTTTTAACAGGACACAATGGAGAAAAAGGATTCATGTAGCCGACCCCACGTAATGGGACAAAGGCTTGATGTTGTTGTTGTTCTTGTTCTTGTTGTTCAGCATTGTTGTTTTAGTTCCAGTATTAATTTGCAACTGTTTATTTCCTTGCAGGTGTTGGAGCCCGCACCGATCGCAGTTTTAGTTGAGTTTGAGTCTGTTTTAGTTTGAGTTTGTTTGGAGTTTTAGTTTGAAGTTTTATTTGAATTTGAGTTTATTTGGAGTTTGAGTTAGTTTGGAGTTTTATTTGGAGTTATAGTTTGAGTTTGGACTATTGTACTAGGGATGATTAGTGTAAACAATTTCCCTTTTTTATTTTATTTTATTTGGTTTCAAATTAATTAATTAATTAATTAATAATTTAAAATTAAACTATTTTATTATAATTAATTAAATTAAAGTTTTAAATTAGTCACATTTAATTAATTTTTGTAGAAAAATGCTTATTTTCTAATTTAACCAGCTCTGTTTAATTAAACAAAAATATATTATTAGTAAAGTGGCTCTCCCCTATTTATTTTTTCAAAATGCATATTCTTTATTTTAGTATTTTTCTCGAAAATCTAACAACCTCCCAGCATCCCCTCCTTGCAAAGGGAGGTTGGGACGACACTTGCTACTGTTCTTCCCGGCCGGATCAAAATTACGATGGCACGAGGGCTTCAAATTAAATATTCCTAGTCGAATCAAAGATATAACATGACAGATTTTCAAATCAACGGTACTTATTGCTTCTCTTTTTTTAAAAAATATATATTACTTTTACTTTTTTCTCTTTTTTTTTTTTTGAAAATTGGACAGCCTCTTGACGTCCCCTCCCCGCAAAGGGAGGTTGGAACGGCACTTGCTGCTGTTCTTCCTAGCCGAATCAAATATACGATGAAACAAGGGCTTCAAGTCAAATATTCCTGGCCGGATCAAAAATACAACGGTGCAGGTCTTCAAATTGGCAGTACATGTTTTCTCTTTTTTTTTTCTTTTTTCCTTCTCTTTTTTTCTTTTTACAAACACTTTAGCAATTTTGTATAAAATAAGATCGGCGGCAGACTTATAGTAAAAACAAAATAGGAAGTGAAGAGCTCGAACTGGGCGATCGCGTTGGTGTCGTGTGGAGTAAAGGTAGATGGACGGGCCGAAGGGCGCAAGGGCTTGCACGTGATTTCGCGCGGGAGAAGGGATAGAGGGTCGCGGGTCTGGTCATGAGAGGAAGCGGAGGCACGAGCTGGCGACGCCTGCGAAATTGGGCCAAAGCACAGGATCGCCCGTGTGGGTACTCGCGAGAGCGAGCAGAGGGGGCCGGCAATGAGTTCGGGTTGGGCTGAACGCATGGATGCAAGGTGACGAGGCGTGGGTGAGGGACTATGGGATTTTCCTTTGGCTTCCTTTGTGCAACACATAGAGACAAGAGGGAGAGATTGGAGCCTTATGTGGGGAACAAAGGCTATAGGATCGAAACTGAGCAGTGAGCGTGAGTTTTTTATTTTCGTTCATTTCCTTTTGCTTTTGTAAAAATGAAGAGAGGCGTCCGTTCATGAAACAAGGCATCTCTTCGATTATTTTTTAATTTTCATTTTTTTATTAATTCAACACAAATATAGATGAACAACATAACAAACACATAAGGAGCAAATTACATAGTATTATGATTTCCTCAACACTATCATCATCATAATAATAATCACCCAGCTCATCCCACCTATTTATTGACATCATGAATCATGTCCTCCATTCATCCAAGTTGAAAACCTATTAATCAAAACAAGGTTAGGAACATAACACAAGTTCAAATTCAACTTGGTTAGGTCAACCCGATCAACAGACAAAGATTTTTTGGCTATTCCATCAAAAATGAATAATCTTTGACCAAACCCAACAATTTTTATTGCAAGAACTATGAAGGAAAATGCAAGATACAATTGGATCTTCAATTGGAGAGGAAGAGTTGGTTCTCCCAAATTCCTAGCCGCTAGCTAGAGCCCTCCCACCTAAGAAAACTTCAATTTCTTAGCGCTAACGTGATCATGATAACAATCACATAAAGAGCAAATTACATAAAGTATTATAATTTCCTCAGCGCTATCATGATCATAATAACAATCAACCATCTCATCCTACCTATTTATTGACTTTATGAATCATGTCCCTCCATTCATCCAAAGTTCAAAACCTATTAATCAAATCAAGTTTAGGAACATAACACAAGTTCTAATTCAACTTGGTTAGGTAAACCCGATCAACACACACGATTTTTTAGCTATTCCATCAAAAATAAATAATCTTTAACCAAATCCAACCCCGAAAAGCAATTTGAATGAGCTGAGTCAGATCAACTTGTAGTTTCAAGTAATATACAACCCAAACCTAAAACCTTATCAAGTAGAACAAAGAAGGCCAATAGATGTGCATAAGTATGTTCATAACAATGTTACTTTTACATATTTTCTTTCATATTCATTCCACATTTACTAATTTTTCTGCCTTATTGATCATCTTCATCTCTATTGAATTAGCAAAAGCCACCCAACCCTATTTTTTATAATACATATTCAATAGGCACTTCTTTTGTCGTCTCACAAATAACGTGATTTTACATTCAATCCTTCTTGGTTAACATAAAGGAGCCAAACTAAACTTCTTAAAAATATTGCTTTTCTTAAAGAATAACCATAGTAATCATTTGCTATAAACATCACATGATGCATATGTTTAACCCACCATTATACATACCCAAATCATTTGAGTCTTTTCCATTCCCTTATATTTAAAAGATGTTACTCCTATAATATATCAATACTTCATAATAATGAAGCATATTGTGTTGGACATGTGTCGGACATGTGCAGTCGCCCTACACGTGTCAAACACACTAAGTGTCCAGTTAAAAAAAATAAAAATAATGGAGACTGAGACGCATGTCCGATACACAGTCCCGAATAAAAAATTTTTAACTTTAAAAATATATCATATAAATAAGTTTAGTTAAGTCATCTATTATTTTTTATTTTACAATATATTACGTGAATAACTTAATATCTACTTAATACTAATTTTAATTTTCTTATTGTGCTTTTTATTTTTTATAAAACTTTTTTTTTATAATTTAGTTTATTAACTTCAAACTAACAATCTATAATATCATCTAACTATTTTTTGTCTTCAATATTGTATAAAATAATTAATAAATTTAAATATAGTTCTAAATTGAAATAATTTATTATTATATTAATTTATTTCATATTTGTTTTAACTTGTGTAATTATTATATAGTGTTTTAATCTTAAGATGTAATATTAAAATGTTATATAATGCATGTTCGCTTACTATATTTTTAATAATAGACGTGTCTCATATTAGTGTCAAGTCCTATGTGTCCCTATGCATATATTGATGTATCATAATGTTATTCCTATTACTTCTCAAAGACAATAATCTCTCATAGGACTGTCTAATTTTAACACACATCCAGCTTAATATTCTTATAACAACCGCAAAATCTGACAATCTAGAAAACCAAAACTAAGATCTACATAACATAGTTTAGCTTAAGTAGAAATGTTTTATAGGTCAATTACTACTAAATTATATTTCATGGTAAAAAATCTTTACCACGAAAAATGTTATTGTGATTTTGAAGTTGCACTTTTGAAAGTAATGAAGTGTTATTCTCATTCCTTAAAATATGAATTAGTTGTTACTGGATCATAAGCTACTGAAAATCAAGTAAAAAATCTCTCCTCATGTTTTCATCATATATTTCATAACCATTATGACTCCTCCCATTGCCCATCCACCTAAAACGTACAAGTTCATTTGGTTCGGCATCCAAAAATATCCTTTATTCCTCGAACATGCTCTATAAAAGATAATCCATCTCCTCAAAATCAGCTTTACAAACTATCCTTAATCCAACTTGATGAGCATAAATAATAAATATAATTTATAATGTGCTCATAAATTAACTAAATAAAAAACATTTTATCACTAATCCTCCTCCCCTCAACAATTTTATCTTCAAACTATATCTACTACCAGATCTAACTCACAATAACTTATATATTCCATAATGTCCTACGGCTTTTTTACTTACCCTTTAATTTCTTACAAATATGTGAACATAATTCTTTTGCTAATAATTATGTCCACTAATTCTCTACGTTCTCATTGAAATTCCCAAATTTCACAAAGCAACTAATCTAAACTATAAGCCTACTTAAATCTTGTTTAGTTTTGACCACAATTAGGTTGCAGTTGTGTTATTTATAGGTGATGTCCTAGCAAATTGTTATCTACTCACTACAACTGAGTTAAATTGTGGCACCTAACTTAAATGTGATGTTCTAGCAAAACACATTCTAAAGGTACAATTTCTTTAGTTTTTTGGTCATTCACTAGTGAGAAGGCTTCAATCATTGTATATAGTAGTCCCTCTCCCTCTCCACAAACACATGGATACAACTCACTTCCAGCCATACAACATCAACCCCTTCGAAAGTGCTAGAACCCACCATCTTACATAGACATATAGCTCAGAGCCATAAAAGGTCGATTCTCCCCTACACACTCTTTCTCTCTATTTCTCAACACACACACACAGACATAACTAAAACTTTAAGAAACCATACAAGATAAGCATACATAATCATGACTGTGAGGATAAAAAAGAATCCCTCCCCTCCACTTCCTTTTCTCTCTATTCATTTACATGCATTGCTAAACAAGATCCCACCCTCCCTTTCTATCCATTCACATGTAAACTTAATTCATAGGAAGTATAGAGAGAGGAAACAAACACATTAGAATCACTTTAAATTTACATATATACATTCAACTAGAAAAATCATACAAAATCTCAAGTAAAAAAGAATAAATTTTCAATTTCCTTTCTAAAACTCTACAAGAAGATAAAGAACAGGTTGTGACAATTAAAAGAAGCAAGTTAAAAAAAAACAGCGAGCATACTGGATATTGAAAAAATAAATTATTGAAAGGACCTGTGCGCTTCAAATAGTTTTTCATCGGAGTCCTCATTTATGTAGTTCATTGCAAGTAGTCGGTTCTGTAAGGACAGAGGGTAATTCACGGAATTGTAAATATGGAAAGAATGTGCAGAATGAATAATGCAATTTCATGGAGGGGAAGATAACTCTCATAAATTAAATCTTAAACCAGGTCATTGCCTAAGGGTACATCAATAATTTAACAATGATTCACCATTACAGTATAGCTGCAAAGTAATTCAGCGAAAATTCTCACAACCAGCAGAAATACAATGACTAAGTTTGTAGTAATTATATCTCTGAATACTCTAAATACTAGGAGAAGAAGTTTTGACACTATAGAGTTAACTCAGATGCTTCATGAGATCACCAAAAAAAAACAATGAATGAACAAGAAAAGCAACAAATATTAAAGAAACGAATGAAAACAACTTGAATTCTGAGTTTCAAAAAAATCTCTACACCAAGTAATTAAGACAAGCTTCCATAACACAAACCGGCCATTGACCTGAATAGGTTAACTTTCCAGTTCAAACCAATCATGGACCTTAAATTCACAGTTCACATCAAGAATGACAACTGAATTAGGAAACTCAAAGACTGTTCTACATGAAAAACTGTAAGTAAACTTCAAAAATCACGCAAAGGGATGATGCAGTCTGTGGAGAGGATTCAAGAAATCAGCCGAGTCCAATAATGTAATAATGTCCCAACCACGCCCTCCTAGGAAACAAACTCTCAGCATTAATAACCTTGCATATTAAAAAAAGGCCTCATTCAAACAAAAAGTTGTAATTAATTATCCAATAATTATTCCAGATGGCTCATTCGAAACTACAAATAAAAAAAGGTAGAGCTGCCTCTTTACCAATATAGGTCCTAATGTAAAAAAACTCTCCGTGCAGTTCATATATCAATTCCGATAATATATTAGGAGGAAAATATGATATGATGGACATTTATAGACATGAATGCTAAAGCAAAATAGACAGCCAAATGATGCATACATGTGATCAAGTGTGAAATAGACATACATTGTGCCTGAGTACGCTCCAGTGAAAAATATAAAAATACAGAAGCGTGAACAGTCCACAAAATTTAATCCAGATTAATAACCATAAGCTTTAGGGAATTCTAGGTATAGCCAAAGCAGGAAAATTAAAGTTATCACAAATAAGATGCAAACGCAAGATAGGGAAGCCTGCATGAGTTGTAAAGGAATAAGTGCACCCCTCAAGTTGAAAATATAAGTGAGGATAAAACATTATGTAATCTCAAGCTGATTATACAACAACAACAACAAGCCTTTATCCCACTATGTGGGGTCGGCTATATGAATCATTTCTCTCCATTGTGTTCTGTTAAGAGTCAAATTCTCATCTAAATCTAATAAAGAAAGGTCATTTCTAATATTTTCTAACCAAGTCTTTTTAGGTCTACCTCTACATTTTTTAACATAAGTCAAATCTAATACATCTACTTTCCTAACCTTGTCATTGGAAGACCGCCGTTTTATATAACCAAACCATCTAAGGCAACTCTCTCTGATCTTATCTTCCACTTGAGCAACTCCAACCTTTTCTCGTATATGCTCATTTCGTATCATGTCTCTAAGAGTAAAGCCACTCATCCACCTGAGCATCCTCATCTCTGCAACAATTAACTATTATGCTTCTCTTTTAATGGCCAAAATTCTGCACCATAAAGCATTGCAGGTCTAACTACCATCATATAGAATTTTCCCTTAAGTTTGAGAGGAACTTATCTATCATACAACAAGCCTAATGCATTCCTCCACTTCAACCATCCAACTTGAATTCTACTAATAATATCCCCATCTATTTCACCATCACCCTGAACAATAGACCCAAGATATCTAAAACGTGTACTCATATTAATGACTTGATCGTCCAAAGTCAGAATCTCCCCACTAGATCTATTATTACTAAAATTACACTCCATATATTCAGTTTTAGATCTACTCAAACAAAAGCCTTTAGACTCTAAGGTTGACCTCCATAATTCAAGTTTACCTTCAACTCCCTCTCAAGTCTTATCAACAAGAAGAATATCATCAGCAAAATGCATAAACAAGGGTGCAACCTTTTGCAAATGTCTAGTGAGAACATCCATGACTAAAGCAAAAAGATATGGGCTTAAGGCTGATCCTTGATGTAATCCAATTGAAATAGGAAAATACTTGGTCAAACCTCCTTATGTTTGAACACAAGTAACAACTCCTACAAATATCCTTAATGACTTCAATATAAGCATTATTAACCTCTTTCTTATGTAGAACTCTCCATAGCACTCCTCTTGAAACTTTATCATATGCTTTCACTAATTCAATAAAGTTCATAAGTATATCCTCCTTATTTTCTCAATACTTCTCCATCAAATCTCTCAACAAATGTATAGCTTCCATAGTAGACCTACCTGGCATAAATCCAAATTGATTTTGAGAAACATTAGTGTCATGCCGCAACCTATGCTCCATAACTCTCTCCCATAGTTTTAAAGTATGACACATTAACTTAATTCCTCTATAATTCGCACAATCTTGTGCATCACCTTTATTCTTAAAAATAGGAATCAACACACTCATTCTCCGCTCACCTGACATCTTTTTAGTCTTCAAAATAATATTAAAAAGTTTAGTAAACCAAGAAATTCCTTCATCTCCTAAGCATTTCCACACCTCTATTGGAATATCATCATGTCCAACAACTTTTTCACACTTCATTTTCTTTAAAGCCTCTTTAAATTTGATTTTACTAATACGCTGATAAAAATAAAAATATTTATTTTCATTTAGGGTACCAAGGTAACTAAAGTTAATCGCATTCTCATAATATCTAATATATTATATAAATCATTAAAAGCTAAAATCTTTGCATCGCATATTACTTTCTTAGACTCTTTACAGACCTTTTTATATCTTTCCTAATTATTATAATTTTTACTGCTAACAAATCTTCTTATTTTTTACCTTTCCTTGAACATTTTGGTTCCACCACCAACTATTTTTACTATTAGCAGATTTTCCCTTTAATAGTCCAAGCACATCTTTTACAAAATTCTTAATATCACTAGCTATGTTTTCCCACACAACATTAGCTTCCTCATGCACAGACAAAATCTTAAGATCTAGAATCTTACACTCAAAAATATTTTTGTTAATATTCTTTAAATACCCCCATCTAATCTTAAAATAACAATTTACTTTATTTTTTATTTTCTGCCCCTTCAACTTAAAGTCCAAAATTAATAAATGATGTTAGGTACATAAACATTCACTCGAAATAACTTTATAATCTTTGCAATCTAAACGATCTATTTTTCTTATAAGAAAATAATCAATCTGAGTTTTACTATATCCATTCTTATAAGTGATGAGATATTCATCTCTTTTCTTAAATAAGGTATTAGCAAATACAAAATCATAAGCTAAAGAAAAATCTAATATGGTCATATCACTTTCATTAGTCGCTCCAAAGTCATAGCCAACATGAATCCTTTTAAAATCATCCACTTCTCTACCAACATGTCCATTTAAATCTTCTCCAATAAAAACTCATTCTTCGAGAGGTATCTTTTGTATTAATTTTTCTAGGCCATTTCAAAATTTTAATTTTAAATACATATTCAAACCTACTTAAGGAGCATAAGCGCTTATAATATTAATAATCTTAGCATCAACAACAATATTTAAAGTTATAATTCTATTTCCAATTCTATTAATTTTTACAACTTTATCCTTCAAACCCTTGTCTATAATCACGCTTACATCATTTCTAGTATGACTCCTACCACAATATAACAGTCTAAATCCTAAACTATCAATCTCCTTAGCCTTCTCTCCAACCAATTAATTTAGTTTCCAAAATGCATAGAATGTTTATCTTCCTATGAATCATAATATATATTAATCCCATTAATTTGTTTGCAAGGGAACCTATATTCCAAATTCCTATCCTAATTTTAATTTTATGGACTAACTTTTTGCCCACATCCGTCCATGATGTGAGAACCATTGCCTATTTAACACTGAATCCGGGCGCCGTGCAGTGGCCCTTGTACACTTGTCGCTATATTCAGGATGTACAACGTGTCGCTTCCAGAGAACACCCTAACATTAACACAATGGATTAAAAGATTCATGTCATGATTATTCGACAAGTTTTACGCTGGTTGTCGACTACCTAACATAACCCTCCACTTTTCTCATCCAAGACTTTGTTACTGGCAACGGCACCTGAAGCGCAGATGCACAAGGGCATCAACACCGCCTTATCCCAATTATTTGGGGCATAAGAGCATATCTGAGGTAGCTAATGGAATATAAAAACAATCAGGGGTTATCATATACCATCAGTTTAATCTTTCGAGTCATTTAAAGCTTACAATCATATCAAAACCCAAAGTCGCAATTTTAAGTCCTAGTCCAAATATTTAATTAAATTGCATGTGGTCCAGTGCTTAGTCCACAGAGCAAACTATAGTCGCACTTTGGGCCAATTTGTTTTGATGGAAGTGTTTTGAAGTGTTTCAAGATGAATCCCATAAATAAGTTTTGTGGAAATGAGTTTAAGAAACGTTTGCAAGTTTCAAATGCACTTAATTCTTGGAAATTAAATTCCAATGTTTATTTGGGTTGCAGTGATTTTCATTTTCACTATCATTCATTAATTTCACATTATTTTATAATTATTATGATAAAGGAAATATTATAACCAAGTATCCTCTTAAGTTTATGCTATTATAAAACTTCATGTAATAAGTAAAAGTGAAGGTGACTTCCAAGCCCTCATAACTAAAACTCACATCTCACCTTTATGAAGGTGGGCTTCGAATCTAGGAACTCGCTTTCATACACCTTTAACCAACACAGAAACTATGTTCCGGTATGCCACTCACTTCCACACACTTATGTCAAATCAAACTAATCCTTTGAGGGGCACGTTAGGTAAGCTATTGCTTGTAACCTATCATTTAGGCCTTCATCCATCAGTTCACTTCTACACACTTATGTCAAATCAAACTAATCCTTTGAGGGGCACGTTAGGTAAGCCATTGCTTGTAACCTATCATTTAGGCCTTCATCCATCAGTTACCTAACTTTAACAGGAAGAATGCAGAAAGCTTTGAAATGATTATGTCAACCACGGAATATCTATAATGAACATGGATCATGGAAGCACAGTGACAATTATATAAATAAATTTCTGAGGGGAAAAATGATGGAGATAGGGTAGTAGCTAAGAAAGATTGCAAGCAAAGCAAGATCTAGTAGAATAATACCCTGGTAAAGGGCCCAATGAAAGAAGGGATTGTGATCGCATGATACATTCACTTTCAATGAAAAGACAGAACGTGGTACCAATTAAAAATATTTGGAGTGAAAAGAAAATTCAAAGTTACAAAAGTACCGTTCAAAGAAGCATTCAGTAACAAGTCTACCATCACAAAACCCAAAAAAATTAGGTTAACAGTAACACAATATCAAGAACACTGCAAGCGACTGTGCAGTTAGTCTAAGTAAGCATCAAATGGAGGAATTCAATAGCTTTTGATAATGAGGCATATCACTTCTATTGCTCCATAAATGCATGATTAAGCTAATTCTAAACAGCAAAAGTGTATCATAATCCCAATCTCATACCTGACCCGCATTTCTTGAATCGGGATCTATCTCAAGACATCTCTCATATGCTTCTATAGCCAAGTTAATATTGCCTGCATCTCTATATAGAACCCCTGAAAGAGCATCAGGAACTCAGAGAAAAAAAGTGCAGAAAAGGAACATAATTTGTTCATCTAGTAAAAGGATAGCACACAGAAAAGAAAACAAAACCTAACTACCTAAAGAAAGAGTGCAGGGAGGTTCTAAATCAACTTAACGATAACAGAACTTCAGAAAATTAGAACTTCTCATGAATTGAGAGTTTAATATTGAACTTTTTAACCTGGAAGCATATGAAGCATAACTTTTCGCTCATGGCCATCTTAGCAAAAGATGGGAGTGAGGTTCAGGGTTAAAGCAAAAAAATGACTAAGCAAGAAAATGTTTTAAAAAGGAAAAAGGAAACTAGAATTAAAACCAATCAAAAGTCTTAACAGCCCGGCATTGCAAGTACTCAAAATGCAAGGCAAAGAATTAGGAAACGCTAAGCTCTACTTACACTAAAGTATTAAAGAATCCAACCAATGTAATTTGTTTGTACTTAAATTCATCATTATCGTAATTACCCTTATCCCAATTATTTGTTGTCAGCTTTATGAATATTCAATATTTCATTCATTCCTCTTGAATAATGCATGAAGTGTTAACTCTATTAATCCATACCTTTTCAACTTCTATCCATATTACCTTGGTCTACTCCATTTTTTTCCTAGTTCTTTCAAACTAATTTCATCTTCTACCATTAATTGTATATATGCTCAAACCGCCTAAAATATATTTTCCATTATTAATTTCAATTGAAGCTGCTCCTACCATCCATTTAATATGATAATCCATCTTTTTTCTTAGTTTTGCCATCTAGATAAGTTTTTATCATGTATAATCAAATAACACAAGGTGGTAAAATTCAATTTTTTGTATTTTCTTCCACAAAGCAACTTCAAATCAAAGTATTAGGCTTCGATGTTTGTATGAAGAGAGGTTATTTTCAGGTAAAAATGTATTTTGAGAAATAGCATTTTGTAGATTGTGTATAAAAGCATGAGGCTTCGAAGTCGTCGTAATAACAAAGTTTGCCCTATTCATCATTGTCAATTAGGTAAGATACTCAATTTTAATTCAAAAAGCAAATTTATTTAAAACATTTGACCATAAATTTGATAAGTTAGATCTATACGTAAGCTATATATATCAAAATGTTCATTATATTAAAGTACAAAGCTTATTAGCCAATTTCAAATTAAAAGTATATGTATTTAATGTTCTAGCAATGAAAATGAATGATGTACATCTAGATTTTCAAAAATGAAATTAAATGAGCATAAGAAAGCTTTTTATAGGGATACGTTGGAAATTATATATATATATATATATATATATATATATATATATATATATATATATATATATATATATATATATATATATATATATTATAATTTGTAGAGCAACAAAATTGAGCCCATATAAAAGAAAAATGGTCATCAAACTAATATATATAGGACAACCTGTACATGTTGGTCAATAAAGGTCGGCACTTACAGAGGCAAAAGGATCCTCGATACATAGATTTTGAGCTTATGATAGCCAATAAGGCAAAAAGTCTATTCCTACATAAATGACATTCTAAAGCTAAAAGACACTTTTATGTCATTAAGTAATAAAAAAAATTATGAAAAAAAATTAGTCGAGTATGATGAAACCTCTACACATGATTAATGTAGTGTTGACAATATTTTAAGCTCTAATATTCAGTTAAATATTTTGTTTTCAATTAGATATTGCACTTATTAATAAACTAATTATTACTCAGGCAATTTCATATTAAGGAATGCAGATAAATTATTAGACTAGTTCATAAGCATAGTTTAATTTCTATGATATTTCTACATCAGAGTTGTTTATCTTGCAATATTATATTGTATGTTATTTCTGATAAAGGAAAGAAACCTGAATAAGAATCATATTTTGATCAATTACTCTATTTTGGTGTATAGTTTTAATGTAAGCTAAAGAATAATCAGTTATGTATATGATGAAAATTTAGATGGTATACAAATGAATTACACTATTTAATGTGTATTAGAAGCTCAGTCGTTAAATAAGTGAAAATGTTTTAAAACACCTCAAATTAATTGATTTGTGTTAATTGTCAAATTCTCTCATATTAGAAATTATGGTATATGAAGATTTATTCACATATGCCTTTTTTATGCCTTCATGTGGTGTGTCACAAGTTCAATGTACAAACATCACATAGTAAACAAACTCCTTAATCTGAAATTATATCAAAGTGTATGATGTTGCACAATGATGGATGATACAAATACCTAAGATTCTAAGTAAAAAACACCATACATATTCATGAACAATGTTTCCGAAAATGTAATAAGAAAATCAAAGCCATATGACAAGAAAATATAATGTGGTGACAAGAAAATATAATGTGGGACTTCTAAAGTTCACCAAGAAGAAGATTATGTTTACAATACTAAGTTAAATCCATGCCAAAAAAAATAAAGCACAGGCATGCAAGATGAATTATAGCTTGCCTAGGAAATTAAGAAAAACATTCAATAATCAACAAAAAATAGCAATAAAGCAAAAAAACAATGTCTACCCAAGTTATTGTATGCTTCAGCATATGTAGGATTTGCAGCAATAGCTTTCTCAATCATGCCTGCTGCAGCATCAATTTTACCCTACAAATTATTAGTTGATGAGAAAAGGCAACAAAAAATAAAAGAACAAAAATAGTTATTTAAGGAATATGAACAAACCTGAACAGTATAAACAACTCCAAGATTATTTAGTGACTGCGAGAAGTTGGGTTTGATAGACAATGCCATCTGAAACACAATTCAGAACCATTAAAAATGGCCAGGAGAAAACATCAGCATTTTAAAAGGAATAGTAAACACAATAAATTGTTGTGCTTAAAGAACTTCAAGCATTTGAACTAACCTGATAACACTCCACAGCTTTATCAAGATTATCCCTATCTTTGTATATCACTCCTAAATTGTTGCATGCCTCCGCACAATGGGGATTGAAGTGCAATGCAAGTTCATAAAATACAATTGCCTTCACAGATAGATATCAAACATTTCACTTACAATATTAAAGTTTCATAACACAATAAAAAGACATTTCATGTAACGAAAAAAAAAGAAGTCAACTAAGTAGTACCTAAATGAGAAAAGTAGCTAGAATTTTACAGCGAGGAGCAAGAATGAGAAGTAAAAGATCTTTAAAGATGAGAATTTAAACATCACTGACCATGTCAAATTTCAGCATTTCTCCATATGCTACGCCCAAATTATACATTGCATCTGCATAGCGCCAATTGTAACACAAAGCTTTCTTGTATAATTCCACACCCTGGGATATATCACCCTCAAGTTTAACCTACAGAAAAACATCAGCAGAGTTCAAAATTAGTTGGCCTCAATGGCATGACAAGTACCCTGTTAGATAGTAGGGCTTTGAAATTGGAAAGGAAAAGGCCTTGGCAGTGGAAAAGCACTCTTTTGAATATAGATATGAAACTAGAAGTTTAGCGCCATGATTCAGAAGAGAAACCAACAAAGGAATCCGAAGCATCATAGGAAAAGACATTTTTCTGAAGAAAATAGAATATTTTGGTAAAAGCCAAACAACTAAAATTAATTTGTTAATCAGTTTGAAAGGGAAATAACATGTACACGGCTGCTAAGAACATAAGGAGCCGTGTCTAATAAAAAGAAGGCAAGCTCAAAATTTAGAATGAGGTAAGGTTATAAAAGCTAAATCCAAAAAAATATAAATTTTATAAACAATGAAAGTACAAAACCTATCTATAGTATCCAAAAAAGAACAATGTACCAGGCAACAGAAGGAAAGATTCTGTTGAGCTTTTGATGTTTGATTCGTTAAGAATAGAAGAATTCAAACTTCAAGGAACCAGAAGATAAACAGAGGGAAATTGATATTAGAATGGATGTTTTAAAAAAAGGAAGGTGGATGTAGAGGGGAAAAAAAGAGGAAATCCTACGTTTAGGAGGTTCAGGAGGAATCAATCCCAAAGAAGTTGCAAAAAAGAAAACTATATTTTTATTCCATCATCAACCACTTGAATTTCAGCCTAAAGCCTATTATCCATTATAGTAGACATAAATTCACGACCAAAATTAAAATAATGGAAGCCAACCCAAAATGAAATAGAATCCCTGTAGAGCACACACTCACTATATATATATATATATATATATATATATATATATATATATATATATATCATCATTGGATTTAATGATAACAAATATTTTGTCGAGTCAATTAATAGTTTGCTAAGTATTAGCTTTCATGATTTATAATTTCAAAGCAATCATCAAATGATAAGGAGAATTAACAAGACAATAGAGAACTGACCTAGTTGGAGGAGTGTTGAAGTTTTGAAGAAATGAAGACTCCAAGATATGTCCGTAAAGCTTAGTGTTTAAGTTTAACATGCAATGAATTTGATTTGAGTAGATTTTCATAATTAGTCTCAAGAATGATGACCACTCATAAAATTGATAAAAACTATTCAAAAATTATTTTAAACATACAAGATTATTCTATAATTTTTTGGGTATTTAATTGTTTTGATTTTTTTTTTATTTTCATTATTTTACTATTTAATTATGCTTAATATTATTTTATTTTCTAATCATATGCTTAATGGGCAAATTATTATAATGGTGATCACCTATATGTGCTAGAAAGTTCGAGTGATTCCAAAAGATTCATTCTATGTATAGAATTTGCTTAATTATGCATAATATGATAATTATATCATTAATCATCTAATTAAGAATAATAAGATTAAATTGAATATCAGCAATCTTTTTTAATTAAATGTTTATCATGTTAACAAGTTTACATGATTTCATATAGTTCATGCATAGCATTGAATTTGCCAAACTAAGTTAAGTATGCTTAATACTGTTAATTAAAAGTTAAAAACTTATATCTTATGAATTTTTTAATAGAATTAAGACTGAGGTTTGGCAGTTATATTGGATAAAAAAAGATTTTTTTTTTAATAAAATGAATTAATGACTTGTTGTGAATGGTACATTTTCCTAGTAATTCTCACATGACATTAAAATGGTCATAATATAATCAATTAGAAAGGGTGATGTGATTTAGGTTAGTTTAGATTTGAATATTGAATGAGCGGTTTGTTAAGATTATTTAGTAAGTAAATAAGGATTGGCTTGAAGAGGATAGAAATTTTGAAGTTCAAAATTCTGATAAATGAGTGTTTCATAGTTATGGATGAGAATGATGTGGAAATGGTTATAAATTGCAATTTAAAAGAAAACCAAGTAGGCTTACATGGAGATGGTTTTGAGTTTAAGAAGGATGGCATTTGGAGCTTTTTTAGAAATTGCTTTGTAATGGGGATGAGGTGGAGAGAGAAACAACGATGATCAATCATCTTGGAGGCATAGATGCAAACATTGTTACTATTCACAAACTAGTACATTCTCATATTCATGGTTATATCTTAAGGAACAATAATTTTTTGTTAATGATGTTCACATAGCAAAAAATAATAATAATGCATTCCATGATCAGGATAAAGAATTTAGAAATTAAGAGCATCAAGAAAAAAATAAGAAGATGCCATGGATACCTTAATCTCCATCAAAGGATATAGGATTAAAGAGATTACACAATCAATCTTTTATGGCTACAAGAACATTTGCTCTAACATAAATCAAGGATGAGTACAATACCGAAAGTGAGGATTGTAAACTTGAAGTGAACCCTTGATATTTGATTTGCTAGGTAGAAATGAATCCAATATAAAGTGAGAATCAGGAGATAAAGTGAAGAGTGAGATTGAAAGTATTAGAAGAATGAATGTTTCAAATGACAGGAAGCAAATGAAAAGAGAAAAAAATCATGAAGAAATCCAACAGTTAAGGGAGGAAAGATTTTCTGATTTTCAAAAGCAGATTTCTTCTAATAATGAAAAGACGGAAGGAAAGTTCGTCGTAATGGAAGGAATGTTAAAGAAATTACTAGAAGTAAAGACCAATTCGGCAACATCAGAAGCAAGGGAAACCATAAACGGCCATAGAAGGGGTGGAAACCTTAACACATGGAAGTAGAAATCTTGGAAGGAGAAGACGGAATGCCTCCTCTAGAACCTCTTTCTAGGGAGGAGATGAGCACCGGGTTCGAAAGAAGAGTTGCGGTTTTTGCAGGGAGAAGAGAGGATTTCTACCACCGAGGAGCTGATTTTGAAAGACGAAGAGGGGATTCTGATAACAGGTTCGGGTACGATCGTCGGAGAGAAGATCGAGACAACTGGGGAGCACCTCCTCTTCACGAGATGGGAGGATATGGAGGATTCCGAGGTGACCTGAAGGTGAGAAAGCTGAAGATGCCCATCTTCGAGGATGAGGATGGCCATGGATGGATCTACAAGGTGGAACGATATTTCGCCGTCAACAGATTGACGAAGGAAGATAAGCTAACGGCAGCAGAACTATGTTTGGAAGGAAAGGCACTAGCATGGTACCAATGGCGTGACCTAAGGAAACCCATCAGTAGCTGGAGGGAGTTCAAAGAGTGCTTATTAGAACGTTTCTGAACCGGTAGGGGAGGAGATTTCTATGAGCAATTCTTTGTCTTAACATAGGAAGAGACCGTGGCAGATTAACGTGACAAATTCTAATACTTGGCCCGTAGATTGGACCGGCTCTCTGAAAGGACTCAAAATAGAGATATGGGTAGCCGTTCGGGTGATGAGGCCAAGAGACCTGGGGTAGGCCATGGAGCTAGCCCAGTTGGTGGAAGATCAACAGCAGCTGGAAAGAGGGCTAGAGGGAGTAACTCGGGGGGATCGTACAGGATGACCACCACCTTCTTAGCCCCCAAGGGGCCAACACTAAGGAGCCTAAAAGAAGTGCCCAAGGAGAGAGCTAGAGGAGGAGGAAGTGGGGAAAATTTCAAGAGGCTGACAGAGAAGGAGATGCAGGAGAAGAGGGTAAAGGGTTATGTTTCCGGTGTGATGAGAAGTATACTTCAGGGCATAGGTGTAGGGATCGAACTCTTCAGGTTCTCACCATCTGTGATGATGAGGAGATTGAGGGAGGTGAGAGAGAGATGGATGAAAAGTTGCATCTCGATGTGATGGAGGTCTCCCTGAATTCTTTAGTATGATTCACTTCAAATCATACGATGAAGGTAAAGGGGAAAATAGCAGGCATGGAGGTGGTAGTATTGATTGACAGTGGGGCTACCCATAATTTCATTTTCACTCAGGTCGTCAACCAACTGAGAGTGAAATTGGTGGACATCGGTTATTATGGAGTGATGATGGGTACATGGAAGGTAGAGAAAGGCCAGAGAATTTGTAGATGTGTGGTGTTGACCACCCAGGGGATTCAAGTAAGGGAGAATTTTCTCTCATTAGATTTAGGAAGTACTGATGTCATCCTGGGGATGAAGTGGTTGCAAACCATGGGGGAAACCAAGGATAATTGGCGAGCACTCGCGATGGAATTAATGGTAGAGGGTAGAAAGGTGGTGATCAAGGGAGATGCAGAGCTATCCAAAGCCATGGTATCACTTAAGACTATGATTAGGAGCATACAAGAAGTGGGGGAAGATTATCTGGTGGGACTACACAAGTGGGAGATGATCATATTGGAGGAGGGACGGGATGTTTCTCTTTCAGTGTAGCCCTTGATTCAACAATTCGGTAAGGTTTTTCAGCCACCTCAAGCAAGGTTTAAAATTGCGCAATTGGGTATTGAGGCGTTTTTCGTTCGTGAGATAAGGCATAAGCCTCAAGGCGTTTTGAGACGTAAGCCTCAAAATCTAAAAATTGCGTAAAGTCAAAATAAAGTTAAAAATAATTTATTATATAATATCCAAATAATATGTTAAAGGATGACATATTAACTTTTTATTGAACTATGAAATAACAAATTTACATACATATGAAATAAATATTTGTATAAGATGTAAAGTGTTAAGTGATAAATTGTGTAAAATAGAATTGAAATTCAAATATTACATGAATAAAAATACATAAAATATATGAATTGCATAAAAGTATCATATAACATTAAGTTCAGCTCAAATTTTTTCTTTCTCAGTTGCCTACTAATCTACCTTTAATTCCTAAAGAAAGTTGAAAAATTGGCAACTCAGAAATCATTTGTACTATCATTACCAAGAGGATTTTTATTTGAGTCTCTGTCATAACAAATTGGTCTCTTTCCTACCTCATTCTATAGGGTCAAATACCTCTCAATCTGCTTCTTCGTTTACTTCAGTCATTTTATCTTTTATAAATGTTTGTCATCAACATAAAGATAATACTCCAACATATTAAGAGGAAAGGGTGATGACGTGCGGCTTTCTAGTGATCCTCTGTGTCGGCTATGACGGTGGTGGCTATGGTGAAGGCGGTGGGCTAGAGGTCCAGACAATTGAGAGGAAGTTTTTTTGTGGCTTGAGGGTGCAAGAAGGCATGATTTTTTTGGGGCTTTTGTATATGTTTTAGATAAGTTTTAAATAAAAAAATACATAAATAGAGTGAGGCGTACGCCTCATGCCAGCGAGGCGAGGCGCAACTCAAGGCGGGCCTCTTCCAAGATGAGGCGTAAGCCTCATAAAAAAAGCTTGAGGCGTAAGCCTCGAAGTATTTTTTATTGGAATTGCGCTGAGGCGGGCCTCAAGGCGAGCCTCATATTGCGCAATTTTAAATAATGACCTCAAGGATGGCCACCTCCACGAGAATGCAAGCATATTTCCACAAGTTCTGAGATACCGGAGACTTTAAAAGAGGACTTGGAGGTGATACTAGAACCCTTCGAGTTACAAGGAGTACGCAAGGGAGGGGGAGGAGTAAAAGAGGTATTGATCAAGTGGAAGGATCTTCCAGAGTTTGCGGCGATATGGGAGCCTTATGAGAGAATAAAGCATCAGTTTTTCTCTTTCCACCTTGAGGACAAAGTGGCTCTTTGGGAAGGCGGTATTGTTAGGTCGGTTCAAGAACCGACCCAACCGGCCCCACATGGACTGGCCATTGAAGTGGGGTCCACTATTTAAATTAATCTATTTGAATTAATCTATTTTGGGAAAGGAGGTTTGAATTAATTTATTTAATCTATTTTAGGAAAGGAGGTTTGGAAAATGAGGTTTGAATTAATTTATTTGAATTAATCTATTTTGGGAAAGGAGGTGGGCGACTAAGATGGTAGACGACTAAGGCTATAAATAGGCATATGAAGGGAGGGTTAGGGCATGCTTAAGTATTGTATTCTCTTGGAGTCTCTTGGGAGTTTTGGGCTCTAGACCTAGTGTCTAGAGATTGGGAGAGAACAATCCTCCTCTCGAATAGAGGATCAATTGTATCTTTTCTTATGTTTGCTTTGCTTTGAGTTATCTAATAAAATCTACTATTTTTTTGGGTTGTTTTCATTATCGTTCTTTTGTATTTTTGTTGTTTTTATCAATTTCTTGTTTGGGTTGCTTGCGAACTCAAGTAGATCCGATAGGATTACTTGCGAACACAAGTATTTCATATCAGTATGTTGAGGATATCTGGGAAGTTAATAAGAATTCTTTTGAAGAGTTAGTAATTTTGAATTTCAAGAGTTAGTTAAACAAGTATTTTGTTGATATGAAGAGGATTATGATGAAATAGTTGCAACTCAAATTAGGCTAAATTTAATTTATTTAACATGTTTTATATTTTCCCATCATGTTTATCCATTTAGATTATCTTGTCTATTAGTTAGATGTTTAGATTATTTTCATTTTATTTGTACCTACTTGTAATAATTAGAACCCCTCTCTATACAATGATGTCATGAATGTTAAATTATTCTCTCCTACATGTTCCACCCCTCTCTCTCTCTCTCTCTCTCTCTCACATATGGCTATTCCCTCCCTTTCATCTAACTCTCTCCCATCTCTCTCTCCTATTCTTGGTCCCTTTTTATCAGATGCATCCCCACGCTCTCTTAATTAGTGTAACTTTGGACATGCCCCAAGGCTCATTCAACAGCTCCCCCCAACTGGCACAAATTCTTAGTAACAATTTATCTTCATTCAAAAACACAAGGTGCAACATTTATTCTCTAATTGGTAGAATAACGAAAAATAAAAAAAAGAAATCCTAATTGATGCCATGAATACTTTTAGAACAACATGAGCCTTATCAAACTACCTTGATAAGTTAAAAGGTAATAATACTCCAATAAGTCTTCATGCAAAGAATATCCCAAATGTTAAAAATTAATTCATGGAGAAACTTCAACAGAATACCAAGTATGGATTTTTGGTTTACTTGGACAAAAAATGGTAAAAATAGTCGAAAGTTTACCCATAGCATGTTATGCTCTAATCTTTACTCATCAATACAACTAACCTAAGTGCATCATAAGAGAGTTTTAAACGGTAATCATTATCCTTCTAGCTTTACCATTTAGAAAACTAACAAATATTGAAAAAAAACTGAAAAATAATGGAATGATAGGCTTTATGCCCAAAACAACAGATTTTATTCCTCATCCCTAATAATATAAATATTACCCATCTAAAATGCAAAACCCAAGAACTGTAACACCATTTGATCATGCAAACCTGAAGCGCGCCTAATTTCAGCCACATAAGTACATTAAAATAGACCCATGCAAAAGACTAGTTTATCCAATATGGCAAGCATACAACAACAACAACAACAACATCAAACCTTTGTCCCACTATGTGCGGTCGGCTACATGAATCCTTTTTCTCCATTGTGTCCTGTTAAGAGTCAAACTCTCATTTAAATTTAATAAAGAAAGGTCATTTCTAATATTTCTAACCAAGTCTTTTTAGGTCTACCTCTACCTTTCTGAGCATAAGTCAAATCTAATGCATCTACTTTCCTAATCGGGTCATCGGAAGGCCGTCGTTTTATGTGACCAAACTATCTAAGGCGACTCTCTCTAATCTTATCTTCCGTTGGAGCTACTCCAATATGGTAAGCATAAAACAACTAATAAATAAGAAATTGATTTGCAATTAATACATGTATTGATCTTAGTTCTGAATGAAAGATTGCCTTCATGTGACCTAGAAGAAGATGCATGTTAAACAGCATCCCAAAATGCAGAATAACTTTGCATGCACCAATTTCCAGAACCTATTTTAGCGAGAGCATCCTGGACTTGGTACATTCTCTTCTAATGCATATCACTCTTAATGGAATATTTGTTTAGGTGGTCACACCATGTAGCTTGTAAGCTCTTTTCCACCAAAAGTTGTAGCCCGCATAAGGTTAAGGACAAACATAATCAAATGTCTCAAGTCCTAAATTAGAAACATGTCAAAAAAGGGGAGTACCAAAAGCTAATAAATTCAAGAGGTTAGCAGAAAAAAGAAACTCGACAAAAAAACATCAAGCCTTTATCCCACTAGGTGTGGTCGGCTACATGAATCCTTTTTTTCTCCATTGTGTCCTGTTAGGAGTCAAATTCTCATTTAAATATAATAAAGAAAGGTCGTTTCTAATATTTTCTAACCAAGTCTTTTTAGGTCTACTTCTACCTTTTTCAACACAAGCCAAATTTAATACATCTACTCTCATAACCGGGTCATTGGAAGGCCGCCGTTTTATGTGACCTAACAATCTAAGGAGACTCTCTCTAATCTTAACTTCCACTAGAGCTACTCCAACCTTGTCACGTATATGCTCGTTCTGTATCCTATCTCTAAGAGTAAAGTCACTCATCCACCTAAGCATCCTCATCTCTGCAACATTTAACTTAATATTATGCTTCTCTTTTAATGGCCAATATTCTGCGCCATAAAACATTGCAGGTCTCACCACCATCTTATAGAATTTTCCCTTAAGTTTGAGGGGACTTATCTATCACACAACAAGCCTGATACATTCCTCCACTTCAACCATCCAACTTGAATTCTTCTAATCATATCCCCATCTATTTCACCATCATTCTGAACAATAGACTCAAGATAACAATATCGAGTACTCTTATTAATGACTTGATTGCCCAAAATCACAATCCCCCACTGAATCTATTACTACTAAAATTACACTCCATATATTTGATTTTAGATCTACTCAAACGAAAACCTTAAGACTCTAAGGTTGACCTCCATAATTCAAGTTTACCTTCAACTCCCTCTCTAGATTTATCAACAAGAAGAATATCATTAGCAAAAACCATAAACCAGGGTACAAACACTTGCCAAATGCCTAGTAAGAACATCCACAACTAAAGCAAAAAGATATGAGCTTAAGGCTGATCCTTGAAGTAATCCAACTGAAATAGGAAAATACTGGGTCAAACCACCTTGCGTTTGAATAAGAGTAACAGATCCTGCATGCATATTCTTAATGACTTGAATATAAGCATTATTAAGCTGAGAAAAAAGAAACTCGGAAAGAATAAAATTAAATCATAGAACATAAAACTCTGACCTTAGACTAATGAACAAAACAAAAGTAAAAAAATGATTTTTCAGCTCAAACAGAAGAAGCAATTCAGCTCAAACAGCATCTAAATAAAATATTTGCAGTAGGTGGAACCTTCAGTAATATTAATAATCCCCAATAGAACGATGATTAAAATATCAATTAGTCACAAGCTAGGTTCACTAACATGAGCAAGGTAGGAGGCCTCAAATATATGGACAATGGAAAAAAGTTGCCTGCAAAGGGAGAGACCTCATTTTGGAGTTGAGGATCTCCAGAATACCCATCAATGGAATGAGAAATAATAACAGTAACCAGCATGGATAATAAAAAAACTTCCATTAGTTACTTTGACGTCCACAAAAAAAGGACTCTGGAAAATGATTTAATTGTCTATTTGATCTCAGCATATTCAGCATGGTTTTTACAGCATGTTGCCTAAATTCAATTGCTTAAATATACAAGTATGTTTGCTTCACATATTTGGTAATCAATCTAAAAAATTGTAACATGACAATTAAACATCATGCCATGATAGGACTATTGTTTGAACAAGCAAAAAGTTTAATAAATCTCAAGCACGGACAGGTCAGGCTACTTAGGAATTACAATGCAGATGAAAAGATTTGAAGCACATCAAGATAGCTAGGGACAGAAGGTTTGATAGCAGCAAGTGATATGGCATAAAGGAAGGCGATCCAACAAAATGAGATGGAAAGCCAATCCAGCAGAATGTCCTTGGAACACAGCTCATTCCACTAAGATTACATTCATAATAAAAAAGGCATGCCGGCAATTCTGACATGGATAAGAATTTTCATGCAATATAAGAGTAGAATTTTTAGATAAAATTAGATAACGACAACAATAACAAGAAGTTTTATCCCACTATATGGGTCGATTACATGAATTGTTTTTCTCAATTGTGCTTATTAAGAGTCAAATTCTCATTTAAATCTAACAAATAAATGTCATACTACTTTCTAACGAAGTCTTTTTAGGTCTACCTCAATCTTGCTTAACATAGGTTGGACATAATACATCTACTCTCCTAACAGGGTCATCGGAAGGCCAGCATTTTAAATGAACAAGCCATCTAAGGTAACTCTCTCTAATTTTATACACCATAGTAAGGTACTACAACCTTTTCACATATATACTCGTTTAGCATTTGGTCAAACCACCTTGTGTTTGAACACAAGTAACAGCTTCTACATACATATCCTGAATGAATTGAATATAAGCATTATTAACTCCTTTCTTTTCTAGAACTCTCGAGAGCACTTCTCTTAGAATTTTATAATATGCTTTTTTCTAAATCAATAAATATCATAGGTAGATTCTCATTACTCTCATTATACTTCTCCATCAAACTTCTCAATAAATGTATAGCCTCCATAGTAAACCACTCGGCATGAAACCAAATTGATTTGGAAACATTAGTATCACGTTGTAACCTATGCTCAATTACTCTCTACTATAATTTTAATGTATGAGATATTAACTTAATTCATCTATAATTCACACAGTCTTGTACATCAGTTTTATTCTTAAAAATAGAAACTAACACACTTCTTCTCCATTCATCTGCCATCTTTTTAGTCATATAATATAAAAAGCTTAATAAGCCAAGAAATTTCATGATCTCATATGCATTTCCACACTTGTATTGGAATATCATCAAGTCATACTATTTTTTCACACGTCATTTTCATTAAAGCCTCTCCCAACTTTGATTTTACAAATACGATGATAAAATAAAAATCTGTATTTTTATTTAGGATACTAAGGTCACTAAAATCAATCGTATTCTCACAATCTTTATTGAAACATTTATAGAAATAGCTTATTCACCTATGTTGAATATCCTCTTATAAGAAAAATATTTGTTGATCTTCATCCTTAATGCACTTCACTTTAACTAAATCCTTACTTCTACTATCTCTTTGCTAGACTAACTTATACATATATCTTTTGTCTTCCTTTCTATATAATCTATTATATAAATCACTAAAAATAAAATTATTTGCATCACCTTGCTTTATTAGATTTCTTACGGGCCCTTTATATTTATCATAATTTTTTAAGTTTTTACATCTAAACTAATTTTTACAACATAGCTTCTTATGTTTTATCATTTCTTACACATTTTAATTCTACCACCATCTATGTTTACTATTATAAGTTTTTCTTTTGATTCTCCAAGCACATACTTTGCAACATTCTTAATCTCACAAGCTATTTTTTCCCACAAAACATTAACTTCCTCATTAATAATTCAAACCTTAAGATCTTAAATCTTACTCTCAAAAATATTTTTATTAGCATTATTTAAATGCAAGGTTTAAAATTGCGTAAATAAGCCTCGAGGCATTTTTCGTCCGTGAGGCGAGGCGTAAGCCTCAAGGCGGTGTGAGGCGTAAGCCTCACGGACGAAGAATTGCGTAAATGAGAATTTAAGTGTTCTAGCAGGTAAATAACAGTAAGAGTCTATCATACAATAAAAACATCTAAATGAGAAGTGAAATTAGTGAAAAATAATAAAATAAATGCAATATATGCATCTCATAGCATAATTCAAAGTAGAAAACCACAAATATAAATCTATCAAAACTCCCAAAGTACAAATAAGAAAGAACATCTAAAATCTAATCATGTCCCATCACTAAATGGATCTTCAAGGGAGGCATCTTCATCTCCAATTGTATCTATGAATGTCAAATCTTCATCATCTTCAATGTTACCCACTTTCTCTTCCCTGTTCAATAAGAATGATTAGTGTGTGTTAATTGCATATATCTAAAATGTAATAGCACATAAGAAATTGTGAGATACCTTTATTTGCTTGTTGTGCTGCAGTATTAGTGGATGTATGTTGTGTGGTACTAGTGGATGTGCCCTCTTGATCTACTTCGCCCCTCAAGCCATCCACACTTAAATCCTCTAGCTGCAGGTCTGATAATGGCAAATTTGTCTCATCATCTATGAACCACTCATTATCAGATGCCACATCATTACACACCAAAGGGTCCTCATCATCCTTCAACCCCTTGTTCCTCAACCTCTTATCTCTCAACCTCTTGCTGTACATAATATACACAAGGAAGTTCATTCTGAGTGTTGAAAGTTGATTTCTTCTCTTCATTTGCACTTGACTATATGTGCTCCAGTTTCGCTCACACCCAGAGGAAGAACAAGTGAGGCCCAAAACTCTAACTGCAAAACTCTATAACTCAAGGGTGGAATCACCAAATTGGATCCACCATTCAACTATTTTCAAGAAGAGAAACGATAATCAGAACATATTAAAGTGTACGGTTACTTTGTGAAAAATAAGCTTGCCTGGAGAGCGTTTGGCAATAGTAGATTTTGCTGCTTGCAGACCAAAAAATCCCTCCTTATTCCGAAATAGAACAAATTCTAAATCTGCAATCTCCCTAACGGTATGGTCCGGTATCAGCCGCTCCATGCAATGGTACAAGCCCAGCTTCACCTCTGGATTTGAGGATTTCCTCTCTAAATACTAAAATTGAGGATTGAGATAATACGCCACTGCATGTAAATGACGGTATAACTAGAACTCCCACCGAGCATCGATGATATCCCAAATCTTTCTATAACTGGCCTCCTCTCCTCCCAAGTTATGTGCAATCAACTCCTTTGCCTCATCCATTGCATTATATATAAAACCCATGGCTGGTTTCTTCTCGACATCCACTAATCGTAGCACTTGTACTAAGGATCTTGTGCTCAATATGGCATAGGTCACACTTGCCCAAAATTCATCATTCAGAATCAGCCTTCGTATTTCCTTCCCCTCAAGTTTCTTGCCCCATGCACAATTAAGCCATTGTGTTGATGTAAACATGGCTTCAAGAGGTTGCCTAACATCCAGCATGCTCTACAGTGTCAAATAATCATGCTCCTGCTTTTCATGTTAGACCATCCATTTGACATAATGGTAACACCGGTCTCACTCCATGTCCTTTTAATCTCATCAATACTCTGCTCTGTGTTCTACAGCTCCTACTTCAAAATCCATGTCCGCAACTCGTATATGGAAGGTGCCTTCAACCCTCTCCCATACAACCCTACAGATCGCAACATATTGAGGTAGGCCGGCGATCTCGCAACATTAAATGGAATGGCATTCTCAAAAAAGAATGCCAATATCCATGCAAACCTGCCGTCGACCTTCTCTAGCACTAGCCGCAAGCATCATCTGTGCTTGTTGTCTATCCTCTCCTAGATTAATTATATACTGGTCCATAGGACCCCGGGCACCTCAATTATTTATAGTGGAGGAAGAGCCCTTTCCACTCTCGCTCCCGTAGTAAGCACCTTGTTCGACCCTTTCATCAAATTATTCTTCTTATAAATGTTTTGTCGTGGTACTCTTCTTCACCTTATCCGGCACATTTGCACAAGGTGATACATTTTTATGAGAACCGAATAATTGTTCCTTCATGCAGGTAACTCCCCCCTTCACCACTTTATCACAAAAATTGCATTTCAAATACACGTAAGTCTTCTCACCGCCGCCTACATCAACCTGTACACTATACTTCCAAGAAGGGTCCCTCCGCAATGATGTATTAGACTTTTCATTGCCCTTAACCATATTTCCTAAAGCACAAATGCAAAATAAAACAAAAAATCTCAAAAAATTTAAAACCCTAGATTTTCTATAAGTTGAAAAATCATACCTTTAATTAAAAAAAAACCTAAAAACCGGTTGAAAAAGTGTCGTAGAGGGCGGCCGGAAACAAGAGGCTCACCGGCGTGAGGCGGCGGAAAGGCCGGGATCGAGCGGGATCGTGCGGAATCTGCGGAGTCCGCGAACTTCTTGCGGAGGTCTTCGTTCGATTCGGGTAAGCCGGTAGAAGGAAGGAAGAAAGGAGGTTTTTTATTATAAACTTAAGTGAGTGGGACAAGTCTCATGAGGAGTACGCCTCACCACAAATTGCGCAATAGCGCAATTGAGGCGCGCCTCAAATTCCATGAGGCGTAAGCCTCATCAAGCCCCAAAATTGCTTAAGCAATGAGGCTATTGAGCGTCAAATTGCGCAAAGGCGTGCCTCAAGGCGCCCCTCTTATTGTGCAATTTTAAACTATGTTTAAATGACTCATCTAATCCTAAGATAATATTTTATTTTATTTTTAATTTTACACCCCTTTATTGTAAAGTCCAAAACTAATAAGTGACGTTGGATACATAAACTTTAACTTAGGATGACTTTATAATCTTTACAGCCTTTGCAATCTAAACAATCTATTTTTCTTATAAGAAAGTAATCAATCTGAGTTTCACTATGCCCATTCTTATAAATGGTGAGATGTTCCTCTCTTTTCTTAAATAAAATATTAGCAATTATAAAATTAAAAGCTAGATAAAAATCTAAGATGATCCTATCAACTTCATTAGTCGCTCCAAACTCATGGCCTTCATGAATACTTTTACAAACTTCTACGACTCTACCAGCATGTTCATTTAAATCTCCTTTAATAAAAACTCTTTTCAAGAGGTCTTCTTTGTATTAATTATTCTAAGTATTCCAAAATTTTATTTTTGAATGCATATCCAAACTTACTTAAAAAGCATAAACACTTATAACATTAATAATCTTAGCATCAACAATAATCTTTAAATCTATAATTCTATCTCCAATTCTATTAATTTCTACAACATTATCCTTCAAAACCTATCAATAATCACACTTATACCATTTTTAATATGACTCATATCTGAATACCAAAGTTTAAATCCTAAACTATTAATCTTTTCCCCAACCCATTTAAACTAATCTGTGCACGATAATTTTACTAAACGGAAGAAGGAAAGCAAGTACATTTAAAAAGCGTGATGCTTAAAAGAATATGGTCTATAGTATTTAGTATAACTAACAAACAATGCTGAAATTACACAGACGTGTGGACCAATCCAAGAACCCAGTTACTTCATCAAACATCAAACAGCTAACTGAAGTCAATGGTTATAGCAACAAAACATTTTATGACATTAGCAGTCTAGGATAGAATAAGTCACTGCAATAGTAAGAATGAAGTACAGGTGTAAAAATGACTACCATATAAACAATTTGTTGTAGAGAACTTAGTTGTTTATTACCCTTTCATGACATCAAATCTCAATAAATTCATCCATTCTTGGCGATTAGTGTTAACTGAAATAAGTTGAAGGAACTATCCCACAAAAATCCATCACTTTGAGATGGTAACTTGGATGCTACATAAAAAGTGAAAATATGACAAATACCAGTAGATGTTTGGAAAAGAGTAATAAGTAGCAGCATCATGATGGCTGATAGCTATACTTTTTAACATGGAAAAAGACATCAGAGCGCATGCTTCCACAAGACAAATGAAGTGTTATTGCACCGTAAAATAAATAAATCGGATGGAAAAGAGAACTCTTGTTATGCAGTGGACACAATGGTAATATAAAAGATTGTATTCCTACAATGGAAAATGAATAAAATGTACCAACAAAATGTTCGCTTTCTTGCAAATAAGTCGTAATAAATAACAAAATCCATACAGACAAAATAGAGCTAAAACAACAATGGCTAGTAAAGCTCAAATTAACTTCAAAAAGAAAAAAAAAATCTACAGTGCCAAAACATATTTCTAGTCAACATACAACCCACCTTCGTACCCAAATCAGTCAAAGCTATTGCCATATTATTCTTTGCAATCTCAAAGTTTGGAGATACAGCCAAACACCTGAAAATAAAATACCAAAAAGATAAAAGTATGCACAAATAATTGGGATAAGCCTGATGATGATGATGATGATGATGAAAGCCAGACTAAACCGTCAACAACTAAAACAACAATGTTTTCACCAAAATAATAAATGAAGAATACCCATCAGAGTACAGAGTACCTTTCATAACAAGCAATAGCAGTTTCTAGGTCACCACGATTTTTATAGATGACCCCCATGTTGCAGTATGCTTCTGCATACATAGGCCTCTGCAAGGCAGCCTTCTCATAACAAGTAAGGGCCAAATCAAATTGCATCATCTCAGAGTAAACCACTCCAAGGTTATAATATGCAGGCTGCATCAAAAAGATTGTCATGTGTAATCATCAAAAGATAATTTCAACTGCATAAAAAAAAAAAAGAGACATTAGTGGTAACTTTACAGCATATCGACTGTCTGCATTAAGTGCTTCACAATACTTTTGAATACCAGCCTCCGTGTTCCCAGCAAGTTTTAAGCTGGTACCAATATCCGTCAGGACAACTGCAAGGCATTCTGCAGCAGGTCTGTATGAGGGGTCCACCTTGAGAGCTTTCTGATATGACTGCATCAATTATATTGTTAAGACTCATAAATTTGTATAAACATTCTACCATGAAAAAGTTTGTAAAAACAATTAAGTTGATCAACAAAATACTTGGTCATATAAACTAAAAGCATGGAGAAAATGCCAGGACTAAAAAGCAAACTAGCTCGTCAGGTTCAGTAAATAACGATAATAATAGAAAGTTCAACCTCATTAGTATGAAATTCTTAAAATAGAAAAAAACCAAAGACAATTTGAAGTACTCAACAGTAAACTGATATTGTAATTTAAGCACACAATTGCCCATCATTCCCAAAAGTTTTCCAATTTCAGCTTTACCGAGTTAAGAAGAAATTTAACGGATTCAATACATGGAAGAATAAGAAATAGAGATTAGGCGTTATATAACTATTTTAAAATAATAATAATGATAATGTTTTCTTATTTCATTTAGTTTAGGTACTTTATTATAGAGACGATAACAATTTTATCTTGAGCCGATCCAACCTTGGCTCAAAATTGACTTGAAGTTATTCGATCTCATCTTGAGCAAACTAAGTCTAGTTATAGGCTAGCGCAATCCAACATTGAATCAAGTCAAGCAAGATTCATTAACATTGCTCTGGGCCTGATTTGGGTCCAATAGATCTAAACACACATAAAATAATTTAAATATAAATGAGATATTCAGAAAACTAACACAACTACTTCCATTTACAGTTATAGCACCCACCCAAATCTTGAAGAGGATAACAAAATCCTAACCCATATTTTTTATTTCATGAACTTCTCAACAATTTTTCCATAAAACATGCAATACATGGGTTTGCTTGTTCTTTTTTTTTTTTCTTTTTTTGTGCTAGGTGGTAGTTTAATAATAGGAAAATTTTGGATGTTACATGTGTAATTTTCCTAAATAAATATGCATATGCATTCAAGCATATATGCATAAAGACTTTGATTTGAACTTAAGCTAACTCATGTCGATACATGCTAGGCTTCAACCTGAGTAAGACTCAACTCACTGACTTTGATAAAGGCTTGGCCTGAGCTAAAAGTTGACCCAATTTTTAAAATACAAACCTAATTAAAAATTAACTTAAAATTTATTATGTGATTTTACAAAAATTAAATGATTAAAAATATCTTTAAATATTCTAAAAATTAAATATTTAAAAATAGACCCAATAGTAGAATAATATTTATTTGAGATTATTTAAACTTCTTAATAATTAAAAGAAAAAGTTCTTGGCAAATTTATTCTTTATATGAAAGAAAAAAATAAATCAATAAAAATAGAGCATGGTAAAAAGATTATATTAGATACAATGAATATTCAAAAAAAATTTAAGAAAATCTTATTATGAAATTAAACTATTGCATTTTGTTAGATTCAAATATGATAGACATTCACTTTCTTTATCCATCAAATATTTAAATTTAAACTTTGTTAAATCATATACTACTTGGGGCAAGAAGAGACCTTTTCAAATTAATTCTTATTTTAATTAAGATTATAATGTAATAACTGAATGATATATAAAATAGATTAGATATTAAATTGATTGGATGGATGTGAATTTACCTGACTTTAGAATTTAAATAAAAAAATAATTTGCCTCACTAAAAGAGCAAAAACATCAAAATTTTAAAGATGAAAAGTTTTCTCACGTACAACAACATTAAATAATTGTATAATTTAAAAAAAATCGAGCAAAGCCTATGTCAAAATGGAGCAATGTTATGTTTTGGTAATTTAGAGGGAATTTTCAATGCCATTGTGGATTAGTATTATTCAATATGTACAGAATACATATCAGAAAAGAATTACTTTAGCAAATCGTCAAATAGAGACAACCAACAATATAATATAGCTTAATCTTAAAAAGAAAATTTTATCACTACAAAAATTATGCTATAATCAGATGCAAGCTTTATTTAAAAATTACAATTTTTCTATAAGGACAAAGTAAAGCACTGGAGAGGTTTCAAAGGAGCTGGGAATAATACCTGAATTTTTGCTTCAAAATATATTTCGCATACAGTGTACGTGAAGCATCAACTCAAAAGGAGTAGGATAAGATTTTTTTTTATTTTAAGTAAATGATATGCATATCAAAGTAAATTTTAAACATTCAATCATAAGTTACCCAAACTACAACATTACATAGTGGCGAAGCCAGAAATTTTTAAATGGGGGGCCCAACTTTAACCTTGTTTCTGCTGATTTTTATATTCAGATTCAATTAATCACTTTACTGTTTATATGTATTATGAAAAATCAATATACTCTATGAAGATATACTTGCGAATTCCATTCGAGTTTTTTTTTTTAGAAACCGCACATGGGAAGCACCCAACGCGAGCTTTTCTAAATTTCGGAGGGGCGGGGGGTGGGGGGATGTGCACCCCAGGGACGCCCCCTGAACATTACAAAGCAAAGAATTGAAGCACTAATTTAAGATCACCGAATCAAATTTATCTTCAATATATGATACAAAATTGAAATTAGATTTCATAACTCTAATAATTCACAACAAAACCATAATGGCTGAACAGCTACATTACAACAACAACAGCAACAACATCAAGCCTTTATCCCACTACATGGGGTCGAATTATTCGACAAGTTTTACGCTGGCTGTCGACTACCTAACGCAACCCTCCACTTTTCTCATCCAGGACTTGGGACCTGGCAACGGCACATTAAAGTCACAAAATCACCATCACCATTAGTCCTGCCCCAAACTATCAAGGACTGGCTTTATAAATCCTTGTTTTACCTTCATTCCATTTGACCACAAAATGTGAGCTAATTTCAGTTTAACCAAGTTTTTTTACCCCTGCTTTCAAACCAAGCTACCCTTACCTCTTTTCCTTCTTGTGGCTCCGGAAATTCACATCCCGGCCTCTCCGCACCTTCTTTTATTGACAGAGAGAGTTTTAACGAATTTAAGTTCCAGGTAAATTTTAAAAAGGTAGGTTGAGTTTTAGATAAGACATTACCCAGAGATTTCACCCTCATTTTGTGAGGACTTTGTGATCCGAGTTCTGATTTCCTATAGGCTACACCTCTCAATAACGAGAGAGAACTTTCGATTAAGGCTAGTCATGAGGTAGGCACTGAGTACCCAATGTATAGTAGCAACAATTTTAGGATCTGAATTTGATTTTGAGTTTTGGACTTTAAGATTTGAAATTTATCATTATATACTTAAAATGAGTGATGGAGGAATGAAGACAGACTCGATCAAGATCTTATGATTCCGTCATCCTGGGCTATCATGGTCCCTGGTCTACTTAGTCAGAAGAGATAGTCGACCCAACCTGACTGAAGGAATCTTGTCAGCAGCCATTGGTTGCTTTGTTCAAAAATACTTTGTAGACCTGAAGTGGTGTTTGTCTAAGGGGATAGATTTGAGTCTACCTTAGCTGACAAAGAGCTTTGTGACTATCAAGTATATCCTATGATTCATTACTCAAAGATTTGAAGTCGTTAGAGAACATACGGACTTTGTCCGTAACTATAATATAGTGGTGCTATTTTGTAGCAAAATCACCCAATCAGAGAGCACATGTCACGTCCCTACTAGCGAGATTATTTGAGAATAAATCTTAGTGATATACCTGACACGACATTCGTTCATTGTCAGCTGAAGTTAGTTTCAAATTTATCACCCCCAACAAACAGTTGCATAAGATAGATGGATTTTAGTTTTAAGTTTTTAATGATTAACTTCCATTTAAAAGTTTAAAATTAAGCTTTGAAAATCCTCTGATTGAGATATTCAACACCGCTATCATCAAGATAGTTTTAAAATCACTTTAAATGTTCATATTTCATTAAGTAAGCATATTGAAAATACGTGATCCCCTCCGATTGAGATTTACATTCAACATAGCCATCATTGGGATTTTAAATAATTTGTTATGTAATAGCCGGTTCAATTGAACCGGCCAACCCTGATTATTACCCCACACGAGCAGGTGAAGCAAAACCGTGGGCTGGGCGAAGCAGGCAGCATGCGTAAAATCTCAGGCGGGTCGGTTTTCGATTCGAAGCGAAGAATCGTGTACGGGGTTGAAAACAAGAGACTCCTCGTGAGAAATATGTTCATTTCACTCGCTCCAATGGAAGGAAACGGACTGAAAACAGTCAACGAGAGGAGGAAGAAGAAAGAAGGTTGGTTGTCAAATTTTTTTCATTTATGTATAATTCCTTCCATATTATTTTATATAAACTGCGGGGAACGTCTTCTCTAAAGGTAAAGAAAGAAAAGCTGAAAGAAAATTAAGAAGAATTTGGGGATTTTTAGAGTTTCTTCTATTTCTCAAACGGTGAAGGAAATAGTAAGCGTTTAAATTATAGATATTTTTGTTGTTCAACTTAGAATATTTATATTGACATTTCTCTAATTAACAAAATAATATGTGATTGTCAAATAAGAAGAAGAAATCTGGTGAGAAGTGTCTCAATTCAAAGAGAAAAAGAAGAAGGCTTATTGAGGTAATCATATTGACAAATAATTCATGCTTGATAGTTATATAAATGATTATTCACACTTTGGAAGTTGTTATTAAAGACATCAAATCAAATTAATGTTATCATAATAATTACTTTATAAAACTAGTTAGCAATGATTAATGCAATTTAAAATGATTTGGAACAATAGAGGATTTGATTAATCTAGTGCATGAAGGTGAAGTGCTGAAGCCAATAAAAGATCTCAAAAGGGATTTGAGGTAAGATTATGCTTAGGCAATATTCATGTGAAATTAATGAAAATTATGGATGATAATAGTTATGCAATTGGATGTGTAACTTTAGGTTGCATTAAGGAAGACTATTTCAAGGATCAACTATTTGAAGGGAATTGAAGTACAAAAGCAATTAAAGTGGGTAATTATAATGCAATTATTTTATTCAAATTTCAATTTCTTTTTATATTATTATAATTCATTTCTCTTTTAAGTATTACAATTATTGCATATTATATGAATAAATGGAGAGAATAATGGAAATGGAAATATGAATTATCATTGTATGTAATTATTGTAGTACAGATGATATAGTTAAATGTTACATATGCAACAAACTTGAGACTGAGTGAATTATTGAGATTATAAGTGTAATATATATATATGAATAAAATGACTAAACAGATTACAATAAAATATAAAGAAAATGAAATACAGAATGATGATTTAACTAAAATGGAAGAATAAAAAGATGAAAAAGGACATGCATGCAAAATTACTGGAGTTCACTCCCGTAAAGTACTGGCTGGAAAAGCAACGTACCCATACACGTTAAAAGGAAATGAAAATAATTGTATCTTTATAGGTACATTTAGAATGTGCTCCTGTACTAATGGAAATGGAAATGAAATAAATGTTAAAGGGAAATAGACAAATGAAATAGAATAGGAAGTAATTTATGTGAAAAATGAATTATAAAATCTATAGTATATGAAAGAAGATGCATATATTAATTATGTAAGAAAGATAAAGAAACATGTATGTTTTATTTTATATGTCTAACTACTGTATATGAAATGGTGATTATCCACTGTGTTTACTATGTAAACTCATTCCAATAAACTAACTTTTTTTTGTAAGTCTCTTGATAAATAAAAATGGAAGAGAGAGAGAATTTTTTGTACAGAAGAAGGCACTCGAATGATAACAGGTATAACCTGGTTTGTACTCATGAACAAATGAATAAATTATTAGTGCCTCCTTAATTTTTGTGGATTGTTAGTTATTATTGTTATGTGTAATTGTATTAACCGTCGGACTGTTAGTTCCCGTCTCGTTATTTCGAGTATCCGAGCCGGGTCGTGACAAGTTATTTGAACTTTGTTAATTCTGTTCGCTAGCTAATAGAGGATCGGGTTTAATAATTGATGATTATGCGAATGCTAAAAATCAAAGGTTTGTGTTTTATGATAAGTTTCATCTAGAGAACCTTTGAAGAGTTACAGTAGATTTGTGATTAAGCGTTCATTAGTTTCTTCAAGTTATGTCGACTCCAGTCCTTTTAAGAAAGAAAATGAAACTTGAATATTTAACTCGCACAGTATTCTCGGACCTTTAGATTTAGGAATTCAATGTAGGGATCGGAGCACATGCGGGACGTATTTTAGTATGTGTGTAACGAATTTAAAATGTTGATTAATGCTTATACACATACATAATGTATTTTGCATTTTTGCACTTGCATGATATATTTGTATTTTTCTATGCATAATACATTTAAATAATGCATTCATATTTCAATCACTATACTTGCACAACATATTTGTCTTTGCATAATACATCTTGCTATATTTTACATAATGTATTTACACATCATTATGGTATAAAGCATTTTACAATTGCAATATATTTGTATTGCAATCGTATTATGTCTCTTATAATTGTAATATGTTGAGTGCTATATTCAAATTTGAAATTTGGTTGATGGTGTGTATGATTTGCTTATGTAATCACTGTCATTCATGATTTGAGAGTAGCCTAAGCAGTTTTGCTATTTCTTTGAGTGTAAAATCTTACTGAGCCATGAACACGATTAACTCTTTAAGAAACTTAACACTAGCTTTAGTCCTTAATATATTAATTTTCTCTAGATCAAGAGGATTGTCCATACAAACAACATATAAGACCTGATTTGCATGTACCATATATCAAGCCAATTTGTCATATAACTGCAATTAGTGTTCCTTGAAATGGTTGCATAGCACAGCTTAACCTAACATCATACTAATGCAATCGTGAATCAAAACATATATTTTGCACTTTTAGACTGTCATCAAAACTTGCAATTTAGCTTGATAGTTAATCAACTATATCTTTTAACACCCAATATGAAAAATACAAATTACATAATCTAGTTTGATTTATTTATGTCTCTTTGCTCTGCATATCAAGTGCTACTTGATTGCTATCTTTATCATTAGAAAAAGTTTTTTAACAATTATTTGTTGTATGCCTGGTGAATCTTCATCCTCCAACAGTCCTTGATAAAGTGCCACATTATATCAAACTTAATCACCCACCTTTTCTCTGATTTGCACAAGTGATCTAAAATCAGGAGTTGTGATAATTCCACTATGCATAATTGATATTGCTTCTTAAAGAAACCCACCCTTCTACACTTTTCCCCTTTTTTTTGAAATGATAATTTTTTAAATAATTAATTAATTCTTTTTTATCATTTAAAATGACAATCCTTTGTTCATTCAAAATTTTGGCAAGCTCCCGACATCCCCTCCCCGCAAACGGAAGTTGGGAGGCACTTGCCTTCGAGACGATTATTGGTCCCGGTACAAGCCTTCAAATCCTTCAATTTGCGATTACGATACATGTTAATTAAATAGGATTTAATTAAAAAATGCTCTTCTAGTTTCTTAAAAATCCGGCATCCACAAGACATCCACTCCCCGCGAAGGAGGAAGAGAGGGCACTTGCCCTTTCAATCCGCCCGGCCGGGATGAGTCGAACGATGGTTTCATGTGCGGGCGCAGGTCTCAGGTTGGCACGTGTTTGGGATGGTGGTCAACACTTCTCACACCCTTCATATTGATTCTATCTAGCTTCCACCTTTTGCACAATATTATATAAACCCAAACAGCATGTTTGTTTTCTATAATCATATCTCAAATGAATACTCACTACCAACATGCCCGCTACAACTATATCATTCTCATCTTGGTTTTACTACATCCATTTAATTTCTACCACATCCAACATGATTTTCATTTATTTTTTTATAGTCCAACACTTGGGTTTGAACTTTAGTAAATGAAAATAAAAAAGACATAACTAATATGAGAGTAGATCATCAATTCTCCCAATTCATCTAAACTTATGAAAGAAAATTCTTAAAAAAAAGTCTTGTGCATTTTATTTGGACATGTTCAAACACAAACACTCATGACACCTACAACAAGTGTTTTGACACATTGAAATTCAAAAAAATCACAAAATAATCCCCAGACTAATCATGTGTGGCAAATTTAGTCCAAGAGTATCATGTTGCTCCAATTTAGTCCCTCAACCATATAAAATTGACCCAAAATGATCTTTCATATTATAATTGTGATATAAAATTGATCCTAATTTTATCTTTCGACTATACAAAATTAATCCCAATTTAATCCCAAGGGACCATTTTGGATCAATTTTATATAGTTGAGAGACTAATAGGTGCAACATAATACTCTCGGGTAAATTGGTTATATATGAATAATCAAGGGACTATTTTGAAGTTTACCCTATTGAAAATAGTATATGATATACATATTTTGTAAAATAAGAGTTAGACATGATTAGGAAACACACCAATATGACCAGAACACATCCCAACATCAGTAGAACATTTATTGATGATAAAGTGTATTTTTTTAGCTAACTTAGCAAACTATACTTTCATCGATTATAGTGAATTCTTTTGAAGAGAACAATGGTGTTGTAGTCAACGAAGATCACAAATTCAAGCATTTTGAGAATTTATCAATTATAGTGAAGATTCTATTGAAGAGGACATTGTTGTCAGAGTCAATGAAGATCATAGTGTGAAGCATGTGAGGTCAATTGATGCAAGCAAGCCTGCATATTTGGGCATTTAAAGTTGGGCTGAATTTCACCTTAATGGGCTTGGCCCATATTCCTGGCTATTTGGTTCCTATTCCCTGGCTTTCCCGGTTTTGCTTGGCCTTAGCTGTTCGGTTCCTGCTGCTATCCCTTAGCTTTCCTAATTTTGGCTGTTCGGGTATGGGGTTCTGCCGAGCCTTTATTGCTGCCTTTTTTCTCCCCTTTTTGGTTGGCTATGGGGGGGCGGCTGTGCATGGATGTTGGTCTCCTTTCTTTCCTATTTAAAGAGGTGTTTTGTGGCTGTTTGAAGGAATTATGTATGATTTTTGGATCAAAACTTGAGGGTTTTAATAGCTTGCGAGCTATTGTCTCCTATCCCCTTCTCCTCTTATAATTCGTCTTGGGCTTTTAACCTCTTTCTTCTCTCCACCATTAACTCTCCAAATGTATCTTTCTTCTCAAAATTACAAAAGTTTTAAAGTGTCTTATGAGTTGTAGCATCGTTGTGTCATGTTTGTCGTTTACAATTATCTATAAAATATTGTCTTGTTTTGTTAAGTTGTAACGTCTCGTTGTTTTTATAATAATATGATCGTCCTATTTAGTATTTAAGTAAAAGGAAGACAAGTCTAGTTGATGCAAATTTGTATTTGCATCAAATGGTATCAGAGACCTTGGTTGTTGTTCTTTTCTTCCTTTCTTTGAGTCTTTAGAGGAAAAAAAAGAAAGTCAAAACATTCAGCAAGCCGAAGTTTCAAGCCAATTAAATCAGGAAATGAAAATGTTACATCTTCAAAGTTTTGAGAATCTCATCAGGAGATGAGATTCTCTCACCATGGGAGAATTGATGCAAGAGTTGGGCATTTAAAGTTGGGCTGAATTTCACCTAATAGGCTTGGCCCATGTTCCTGGCTGTTTGATTCCTATTCCCTGGCTTTCCCAGTTTTGCTTGGCCTTGGCTGTTCGGTTCCTGCTGCTATCCCTTGGCTTTCCCAATTTTGGCTGTTCGGGTATGGGGTTCTGCCGAGCCTTTATTGCTGCCTTTTTTCTCCCTTTTTTGGTTGGCTATGGGGGGCGATTGTGCATGGCTGTTGGCCTCTTTTCTTTCCTATTTAAAGAGGTGTTTTGTGGCTGTTTGAAGTAAGGAATTATGTATGATTTTTGGAAAGAAAACCTAAGGATTTTTGGATAGCGTGCGAGCTATGCCTCTTCTTCTCTTCTCCTCTCTAGAACTTCGTCTCGGGCTTCTTATCTATTTCTTCTCTTCGCAAGTGTTCACTCCATCTATATCTTTCTTTTCAAAAAGTTTGTAAGCTTTAAAGGTGTTGTTGTGTCGAGAGTTGTTTACAAGTTGAAAGTGTATTGTGTTGTTCGTTTGAGTTGTATCTTTTTAAGTTATATTAAGGAAAGTCTTGTCTAAGTGGTGTTTTGTCATATTGTTCTGTTTGTTTGAAAGGAAGTAATTATTTGCATACCAAGTAGGCTTTACAATTTTTCTAGGTTGCATCAAATTGGTATCAGAGCTTGGGTTTTTTTTGTTGAGTCTTCCTTTCTTTCTTTTAAGTCTTAGAAAAATGGAAAAGCATGATGTAATTAAGTCTGAAATTAGAGAAAGTAAGCCAAGTGATCTTGAAGAAACTATTCCTAAGAGCCGATGGATCCTGCTGCAAGGAAGTTCTACCAATTCCATCCAGAACGAGTTGTACAAAATTCAATATCAAATGTACTTGTGTACAGAAAAATATGAAAAGAGACAGCAAATTCTTCAGGACCAATTTAAGCAAGAAAAAGAAATAATCCAGAGAAAATATACAGCCTTGATTCAAGATTTGGATGTGGCACCTTTAACTCGTCAGGCAAATTCTCAAGTCATCTCATCAGGGGATAAGAACTCTCAACCAGGGGAGAATTGATGTAAGCAAAGGGGGGCGGATGACCTGCTCCCTGGCTGTTCCAGTTCCCCTGGCTTTTGGCTATTCAGTTCCCTGCTTTTCCCTTGGTTTGCTTGTTCGGGTCCCTGCTGTTGTTCGGTTCCTATATGTATTCAATGCTGGATGCTTTGTCTCTTGGGCTCCCAACGTCATTTAATGTTGCCTTTTTCTCCTCTTTTCTGGTTGGCTTAAGTGGGCGGCTGTTTGGCTGTTTAGGTGTCTTTTGGGTTCTTTTATTTCCTATTTAAAGAAGTGTTTGTGGCTGTTCTAGGTTAAGAGTGTTATGAAGTGATTTTTGGAAAGAAAACCTGAGGGTTTTTGGATAGCTTGCGAGCTATGCCTCTTCTTCTCTTCTCCTCCTGATCTAGAGAAAGGGAGAACTCTTTGGGCAAAATTTGGAACTACTCTTCAATTTAGTAGTGCATGTCATCCTCAAACTGATGGACAAACTGAAGTTGTCAATCGAAGCCTAGAAAATTTATTAAGGTTTTGCTAGAGAAAAACCATCCCAATAGGATTTAATTTTGCCCCAAGCTGAGTTTGCTCACAATAATTCTGTTAATCGTACAACTGGTAAAACTCCTTTTGAGATTATTTATGGACAACCTATTCCTCACATTTTAGATAGAAACTGCTCGCCTTTACCTAACAAAATCAATGCTGAAGCTTTTGAAATTTTTGATCACATAAAGACCGTCCAACAGCAAGTCCTTGAAAAACTCCAAAAGGCTAATGCTAAATACAAATCTGCTGCTGATAAACATCGAAGAGAGGTTATTTTCAATGTGGGTGACTTGGTTATGCCTTACTTTCATCGCCAGCGATTTCCTGTTGGTACTTTTAGAAAGCTAAGCAGAAAAAAATTTGGACCTTTTTGCGTACTTCGAAAATTAGGCACAAATGCCTATCTGTTGGATCTCCCTATTTCTGTTGGCACATCTCCTGTATTTAATGTTTCTGACCTTTCTTTATATGAAGGAGATTCTGATGATTCTGTGGAAATTGAAACTTTGTCATTCTCTACTCCTATGGCAAAAACTGAAGAACAGATTGAAGATATTATTGATGTCAAAATTTCTAAAATAAGACATGGTGAACATAAGAGGTTCTTAGCAAAATGAAAAAATCGTCCTCTGACCAACTCCACTTAGATGGATGCAAGTGAACTAAAACAGCGTCATCCTGATCTTTTTCAGAAAGTTGCTGAAGCTTTCTCATCCAGAGATGAGACTCTCCCACCATGGGGTAATTGATGCATTCATAATTTTGTATTTTTATTGAACAATGGTTTTTATTTAGTTTTTATATTTTTTTAAGCTATCCAATGATGGAAGGCATCCTATGATCATGGTAGGTTGTGCTTGGGCTTGGAAGACCTTGGTTTGCTAGCTTGATTGGGTCCCTTAGGTGGCTGTTGTTTCTCGGGTTGGGCCTTGGTTGCTTAAATGTTGGAGTTTAACATGTAGGTTCTACTTGGAGAAAGCTCATTAATGCTTGAGCTGAAGTTGGCTCAATGATGGTTGGAGTATTTCACTTCCTAGCTCATTAATTTTAAAAGGTATGTGGTGTGGAACTTGCCCCTTTTTCCTTCCCCTTCCTCTTTGCTGACCCCTCGATTTTCTCTGGGCTTTTGCTGTTCCCGTGAAGTTGCTGGGTGTTTTCTGTGCCCTCTTTGCTCCGGTTCCTGTGTGGCTTTTCAGGTTCTTACCTGGGTGGTTTTCCCGTGGCTTTGCTAGCTGGCTTCCCGTGGTTTTGCCTACTTGTTTCCTGTACCAAATTGAGGTTGTTGTTTAGTGACTATTGTCCTTTCATTTCCCTAAATCTAATTGGTTTAGTTGGAGGTGCTATGGCTGTTTGGTTTCCTTATGGTTTGCCTATAAATATAACATGTTTTGAGAAGGAAAAGGTTGTTGAAAATTGCTAAGTAAAGCCACTTAAACCTGAGGGTTTTTCTCTTCTTGGAAAAGCTTGAAAGCTTGTTCCATTTCTTTCTCCTCTCTATTTCGTCTGGGCTTCTTACCTCTTCTTCTCTACGCAAGTTCCACTCCACCTGTATCTTTCTTCTTGAGCTTTTGGTGTTGTTGGTTGGCTGATTTGGAAGTATTTGCTGGAGGAGTTTGGTTGGACGTTTGAACCTTCTTGCTGTGGTGGACCATCGGTTTGCTAGCCCTAAACACATACTTTACCAACTTTTCGATGCATGTGAGGAAACTGTTCTAACGGTTGTTCTGAGGATAGCGCCTTTTTATTTTTATTTTGTTTCGTTTGGTTTCAATTTTTCGTTGTGTTTTGAAGTTGTGGATGATTGCTACTAATTGAATCAAATTGGATAGTTTTGCCTATCGTTCTCTTTATCTGGCTTTTCTTTTTAGTTTGCTTGCATCAGGTTTGGTATCAGAGCAAGTTCTTTTTCTTGGTTTGTTGTTTCTTTTTTTTTCCTTTTTCATTGGCTTCTTGTCCGTGGTTGGTGTATTTTCGTTGGTTTCTTATCCATTTTCGGTGGGACTTTTCTTATCAATTTAAGATGGTTAATAATCCGGGGATTGACAAAATCTAATACAACAATTGAATAACTTGCAGCAACAAGTTAACACTTTGGCTGAAGCAATTGCAAACCAAAATGTTAATAATGCTAACGTTAATCTTAATGTTCAAACTTCTGAAAGTGAAGAAGAGGTTCCTAGAAATCATAATAGGCAACAAAGAAATTGGGATCATGGGATTAAAATAGATGTTCCTAACTTTGAGGAAAAGTTATAACTCGATCAATTCCTTGAGTGGATAGAAAAAATGGACCAGTTTTTTTAGTGGAAAGAAATACCTGACAATAGGAAAGTTCGTTTTGCTAGCCTAAAACTTTCTGATCATGCTTTAACCTGGTGGAAAAACTTTCAAAATAACAGACTTAGGAGAGGTAAAGAAAAAGTCCAAAATTGGGAAAGGATGAAGGAAAAAATGAAAGTGAAATTTTTGCCAACTGATCATGCTCGAACAATATTTCAAGAATTCAATAACTTGCAACAAGGAAATCAATCTGTTGAAGAATACACTGAAATATTTTACAAACTTCAATTCAGAAACGATTTAAACGAATCTGAAGAGAAAACTGTATCAAGATACATCAATGGCTTAAAATGGTCTATTCAAGATCAACTCAACTTGCATCACATTATTAAAACTGACGAGGCATATCGAATGGCAATGAAAGTGGAAAAACAACATCAAAGGGAAAGGGGTCACAACAAAGTAATTGATACATATAAACGACGAACAACTGGTGGGGTTAAAATTCAATCTCAAACTTCTGGGGGAACATCTGGTGTTAAAATTAAAACTTTTGACACTCAAAATGCTGACAAAGGAAAGAAATTATGGGAGCTAAACCTACTGAACCTAGATTAATTGGACCATGTTATAAATGTGGGCTCTATGGTCATCTTTCTGCCACTTGTAGGAAGAATAATCCACCTAGAAACAATCTCATTGAAAATAATGAAAATTTGAAAGAAAAAGAAAAAGAAAATGAATCTGGGTCTGAAAATGAGGATGAAATAGAAAAGATTGATGTTGAAGGAGATGAAGGAGAGGAGCTTTTGGTTATAAGGCAAGTCTTAACAACAAAAATTGACAAAGGGGATAGATGGCTTAGAAGAAATATTTTTAAAACAACTTGCACGGTTGAGGGGAAAATCTGTACACTTATGATCGATAGTGGAAGTTCTGGAAATTTTGTCTCTCAAAAACTGGTTGATAAACTTAAAATAAAATTAAAGCCTCTTGCCAAATCCTATAAAATCTCTTGATTTAAAGAAGGGGGTGAGGTTCCAATCACTAAGCAGTGTGTTGTCAATTTATCAATTGGAGGGTCTTTTAAAGATCAAGTTGTTTGTGATGTTGTGCCACTTGAAGTTTGCCATATTTTGTTAGGACGACCTTGGCAATACGACCACAAAACTATTCATAATGGAGAGAAAAATACATATACTTTGATTCAAAATAATAAAGAGTTCACTCTCCACCCTCAAAAATTTGTGCCTGATTCACCTTCCAAGAATAACATGGTTGCCAAAATTAATACTCCTGAGCTGCTTTTAAATGCTAATGAACTGAAACATTCTGAAGTTGCCTACTTGGTTGTGGGAAAAGAAACTGATTCTACTTTTCAAATCCCTAATGAAATGCAAGCTTTAATTGATGAATTTTCTGACATAACTCCTGATGAGTTGCCAATTGGATTGCCTCCTATGAGAAATATTCAACATCATATTGATCTAATTCTTGGAGCCACTTTACCTAATCTTCCTCATTATAGAATGAGTCCTTCTGAGCATGATGAACTTTTTAAGCAAGTGACTAATTAATTAAAAAAGGATTTGATTCAAGAAAGCTTAAGTCCTTGTGCTGAGCCTGCTTTATTAACACCAAAAAAAGATGGAACGTGGAGGATGTGTGTGGATAGCCGAGCAATAAATAAAATCACTATTAAGTATAGATTTCTAATTCCAAGACTGGATGACATGCTGGATATGCTAAGTGGTGCCAAAATCTTTTCTAAAATTGATTTGAGAAGTGGGTATCATCAAATAAGAATAAGACCGGGAGATGAATGGAAAACTGCTTTCAAAACAAAAGAGGGTTTGTATAAATGGCTTGTGATGCATTTTGGGCTTTCAAATGCTCCGAGTACTTTTATGAGAACCATGAATCATGTTTTGAGATCTTTTATTGGAAAATTTGTTGTGGTTTATTTTGACGACATTTTGATTTATAGTATTCATACTTCTGAGCATTTAAATCATGTGAAACAAGTGTTGTAAACTTTAAGGGAACAAAAGCTTTACATCAATCTTTAAAAATGTTAGCTTGACATTTTTGGGTTTTATTGTTTCTATTGAGGGAATAAAAGTGGATCCGATAAAAATAGAAGCAATTCAAAGTTGGCCCACTCCTAAAAATATAAGTGAAGTAAGAGGATTTCATGGCTTAGCTTCTTTCTATATAAGATTTATTAAAAACTTCAGTTCTCTGATTGCTCCTATTACTGACTGTTTGAAAAAAGGAATATTTAGGTGGACTCCTCAAGCTGAGAAGACTTTTGAAATCATTAAAGCAAAAATGAGTCAATCACCTATTCTGAGTTTGCCAAATTTTGAAAAAAATTTTGATGTTGATTGCGATGCTTCTCATGTTGGTATTGGTGCTGTTCTGAGTCAAGAGGAAAAACCTATTGCTTATTTTAGTGAAAAACTGAATGACGCTCGTTCTAAATATTCTGTTTATGATTTGAAATTTTATGTTATTGTTCAAGCTTTGAAATTTTGGAGATGTTATTTGATTCAACGAGAATTTATCCTAAATACTGATCATGAAGCACTTCGTTTTTTGGGCTCTCAAAAAAATTTGAATAAAAGACATGCTAAGTGGGTTTCTTTTTTGCAAGAGTATACTTTTCATATCAAACATAAAACTGGTGTTTTAAATAAAGTTGTTGATAATTTAAGCAGGAGATCTCATTTGTTGGTAATTGTTTACCCGACTATTATTTCATTTGATTTTTTAAAAGATACTTATGCTAGTGATTCTGATTTTAAGAGTATTTGGGATTCTTGTCTTGCTTCAGGAATTGATCCTTCTGCTCAGTTTGTTATACATCAAGGTTTTTTTTTTAGGGTTCTAAACTTTGCATATCTAAAAACTCTTTAAGAAAGCAACTTGTGAAAGAACTTCATAATGGGGGCTTGGGTGGACATTTTGGACAAGGAAAAGCAATTGCTTTGGTTGAAGAAAAATATTTTTGGCCTCATATGAGAAAGCAAATTGCTAAGCTAGTAAAACAATGTAAGATATGTCAGGCTTCTAAAGGAACTTCACAAAATGCTGGTTTGTATACTCATTTGCCTATTCCAAACAAACCTTGGGAGGATATTTCTATGAATTTCGTTTTGGGTTTGCCTGTTACTATTCGAAAATTTGATTCTATTTTTGTGGTGGTGGATCGTCTTAGCAAAATGGCACATTTCATTCCTTGCAAGAAAACTTCTGATGCTTCTTACACTGCTGATTTATTTTTTAAAGAGATTGTTCGTCTTCACGATGTTCCTCGCACTTTTACTTCTGATCGAGATACTAGATTTTTAAGTCATTTTTGGAGAACTCTTTGAGCAAAACTTGGAACTACTCTTCAATTTAGTAGTGCATATCATCCTCAAACTGATGGACAAACTGAAGTTGTCAATCAAAGCCTAGGAAATTTATTAAGGTGTATTGCTGGAGAAAAACCATCCCAATGGGATTTAATTTTGCCCCAAGCTGAGTTTGCTTACAATAATTCTATTAATCGTACAACTGGTAAAACTCCTTTTGAGATTATTTACGGACAACCTATTCCTCACATTTTAGATAGAAACTGCTTTCCTTTACCTAACAAAATCAGTGCTGAAGCTTTTGAAACTTTTGATCACATAAAGACCGTCCAACAGCAAGTCCTTGAAAAACTCCAAAAGGCTAATGCTAAATACAAATCTGCTGCTGATAAACATCGAAGAGAGGTTATTTTTAATGTGGGTGACTTGGTTATGGCTTCCTTTCATCGCCAACGATTTCCTGTTGGTACTTTTAGAAAGCTAAGAAGAAAAAAATTTGGACCTTTTTGCGTACTTCGAAAATTAGGCACAAATGCCTATCTGTTGGATCTCCCTATTTCTGTTGGCACATCTCATGTATTTAATGTTTCTGACCTTTCTTTATATGAAGGAGATTCTGATAATTTTGTGGAAATTGAAACTTTTCCATTCTCTACTCCTGTGGCAAAAACTGAAGAACAGATTGAAGATATTATTGATGTCAGAATTTCTAAAACAAGACATGGTGAACATAAGAGGTTCTTGGCAAAATGGAAAAATCGTCCTCTGACCGACAGCACTTGGATGGATGAAAGTGAACTAAAGCAGCATCATCCTGATCTTTTTCAGAAAGTTGCTGAAGCTTTCTCATCCAGAGATGAGACTCTCCCACCATGGGGGAATTGATGCATTCATAATTTTGTATTTTTATTGAACAATGGTTTTTATTTAGTTTTAATATTTTTTTAAGCTATCCAATGATGGAAGGCATCCTATGATCATGATAGGTTGTGCTTGAGCTTGGTAGACCTTGGTTTGCTAGCTTGATTGGGTCCCTTAGGTGGCTGCTGTTTCTCGGGTTGGGCCTTGGTTACTTAAATGTTGGAGTTTAACATGTAGGTTCTACTTGGAGAAAGCTCATTAATGCTTGAGCTGAAGTTGGCTCAATAATGGTTGGAGTATTTCACTTCCTAGCTCATTAATTTTAAAAGGTATGTGGTGTGGAACTTGCCCCTTCCCCTTCCCCTTCCTCTTTGCTGACCCCTCGATTTTCTCTGGGCTTTTGCTGTTCCCGTGAAGTTGCTGGGTGTTTTCTGTGCCCTCTTTGCTCCAGTTCCTGTGTGGCTTTTCGGGTTCTTACCTGGGTGGCTTTCCCGTGGCTGATGGGCTGGCTTCCCATGGCTTTGCTGGCTGGCTTCCCGTGGTTTTGCCTCCTTGTTTCCTGTACCAAATTGGGGTTGCTGTTTGGTGACTATTGGCCTTTCATTTCTCTAAATCTAATTGGTTTAGTTGGAGGTGCTATGGCTGTTTGGTTTCCTTATGGTTTGCCTATAAATATAACATGTTTTGAAAAGGAAAAGGTTGTTGAAAATTGCTAAGTAAAGCCACTAAAACCTGAGGGTTTTTCTCTTCTTGGAAAAGCTTGAGAGCTTGTTCCATTTCTTTCTCCTCTCTATTTCGTCTGGGCTTCTTACCTCTTCTTCTCTACGCAAGTTCCACTCCTCCTGTATCTTTCTTCTTGAGCTTTTAGTGTTGTTGGTTGGCTGATTTGAAAGTATTTGCTGGAGGAGTTTGGTTGGACGTTTGGACCTTCTTGCTGTGGTGGACCATCGGTTTGCTAGCCCTAAGCACATACTTTACTTTACCTACTTTTCGATGCATGTGAGGAAACTGTTCGAATGGTTGTTCTGAGGATATGCCTTTTTATTTTTCTTTTGTTTCGTTTGGTTTCAATTTTCCGTTGTGTCTTGAAGTTGTGGATGATTGCTACTAATTGAATCAAATTGGATAGTTTTGCCTATCGTTCTCTTTATCTGGCTTTTCTTTTTAGTTTGCTTGCATCAGTGTTATTAACAATTAAGTACAATTGATAAAAAAATGTGTGATAAAATATTGTAATATAATTATAATTAAGCCAATGGTTTGTTTAGTTGGTCCTTGAGCTCTTATGTGATGCATTGACATGATATTTCATTTTGTAATACTTTCTGAAACAAAATATAGACATTAGGTGTGTTGATTATACATTTTATATTAATAATTTCTAAAAAAATATTGAGTCCATAGAATTTTGCATTCTATTTTCATGTTATTTTGTATTCGTGCACTAGTGTCATATCATGTATTGTGTAGTGTTTGTGCTTCATCAACCTAAACTCGTCAATCAAGTCTTGATAACCGACATTGTCAATTAATATATCCGCACAAGCCATAGTTAACATACGCTTAACTCAACATTTAATGTTGAATGGCTTTAAACAAAATAGAATTTAATAGAAAGCAACAACTTATTAACATAGGTTTTAGCTCCAAGTAGTAGATCATTCAAATAATTATGATTGAAATTTTAATCTGAAACGAAACAATGATTGGGTGACAAAAAAGGGAAAATGATGTAGGGATGAGTGATTAGGCAAGGAAAAAGAGTAGCATATATAAGAAGATTCAATAGATTGGATAACATGTAAGGCATGCACAACAAAGAACATAAAGGGTGAATAATTTGTATAGAAGAATTAAGAGGGAGGAAAGTAGATTTGAAACTATCTTGATATAAATTTCTAACCGAGAGTGAAATGATGACAACAAATGAGGTACCAAAAAGAAAATAATGAAGAAAAACAATCCATGTATGCCAAAACCCTCTTGATCCAAGATAGGAAGAAAGATTTCATTAATATGAAATTATAGGCAATACTAGTAATCATTCACCAAAATTATGGAAAATTGCTCACCGATATCAATTGGTGAATCACCCACCCTAGGCTGCTCACTTGCCCGTTACATTGAGGTAATACTCACTCAAACAATATATTGCAGTCTCTCATCCTTAAGCTCTCTAAAAATCCTTCCATTTATAAGCATTTTATAGCATCAAATATAAACACTTTGGCCAATTAAAGATGGTTAGTGGGGAATAGTTAGTGATTGAGAAGTCTGAGGTACTTGGTAAGTGGTGCTTCATCAAATATAAAACTTGAGGTTGAATTTCTTCTAGGAAGGCAAGAAAGATGAAGAATCCAATGAATACAAATTTATGCTTCCCAATTTAAGTTGAAATACTCTATCTTTCCAATGATCGATTAACATTCATTTTGTCAAACAGATGTCATGCAAAAAGAACCCCTCGAACTAACAAAAAATACCTACCATAACATATGATACAAAGGGTTTTTATAATAATATCAAGTTATGTTGTTTTGTACAAAATAAGGATTTCACTAATCTTACATGGATGGAGAAGATTCTCCTCAACTTCATTTTCAATGATCATGAAGCTTTATGGTGAGTGAACAAGAGAGAATGAAATTTTGGTAGTGTTCCGACAAATACAAATTACAATAGTCAATGTAACTTCAAACGAGCAATACCATGAATAAATTTTCCTTGTTGGAACAATGAACAATTAATCTAAAAGGAATCTGGATGCAACCAGATCAAAGTTATACCAATCAAAAACACAGTCAGGATACTCATCAAAGTTCAGAAATAAAAATAATACCGCACACAGAAGAAAAGAATTGTGAGTAGAATGAGTTATCCTACAAGCTTGTGCAAATAATAATCTTTCTTGAATGTCTACAAGGGCTTCTCATCTCAGTATTTCAACTAAGTTTAATCAGCAGATCACATGGACACAAGAAAAAAAGAAACACATCAAGGAGATGGTCAATGGTATCAATTATAGAGCAGCACTTACAAACTCCAGAAATCTTTTAAATATACAGAAAAAAAGGAGAGAAATTCCAAATGCAATGAAGCAAATTCTAACTACATGCCAGATTGTAAAATTCTACAGTTGCCATCATAAGCAACAAAGATGCTTTGGAGCCATACCTCAGCAGCTTCAAGAAGACGACCTTCATCCTTATACAGAACTCCACAATGAGTGAGAGCACAAGCATTTTGTGGATCCAACTTAATAACCTCCATAAAGCTCTCAAAAGCTTGCCGGTTCAGATTCTGTGCCTGGAGACAAATCCCTTTTCCAACAAGGCCTTCTAGGTTGTCGCTTTCCTTTTCTAGAACAATGTTATATAACACAAGAGCATCTCCAAATTTGTTTCGAGAGCGGAGTATATTGGCATAAGAAAGAGCATCCTTCCCATCAAATTTATGCCCTAGAGGATTAGATTGGGTTGGAGAATCAACTGCATCGGATAACGTCCCCATCCCTTTAATGCAGTCAATCTCAGATACCAGACTATCTCTCCCTCTCCCATTACCTACATCCACTTCGGGCCATGCCATTTTCATAGAAAGCCAATACTACAACCTCTGATGAAGGAATATGTGAAGATAAGGAAAATTTCAACAATTTTAGCATTGATATAGTACCTAACTCAAGTCAAAAGTAATTAGTACCAAGCAAGAAAAAAAATGTTGGGGGAAACTCGGCATACATTATGCAAGTCTGAGAAACCAAGCTCTGAGCTGCAGTTCCATTGTGCAATCAGATAAATTTCTCATAAACGGAAAGGGAAACAATTCTAGGCTCGTCAAAAGGGTTAATGTCCGCTACCAAAACATCATATTACAGAACAACAGAAAACCCAAAATGGCTATGGCTTCCATATAACTATCTCCGCTAAGGTGAAAGTTGAAGGAATAAAAAAAGCTAAGTAAATAAGAACCAAGGCCTGCAATCTTAGACAAAATCAGTTGAAAAAACCCATGGCCCCAAATTAAACACGCAAATAACGATCAAACTTTATTCCAAACACCATAAACTCCCAAAAAGGGGAGAGCACAAACGTCCAGAAAACAGAATCCAACGGATTTGAAAAAAGCCTCCAAAATTGAAACAAAAGGACCACTATTTAAGACCAAAGAGCACATGGCGCATGCCGATAATACCGCTGTTGAATGCCCCCAAATGATCAAGAATGCCAGCACTTTGGGCAGGGGCAGCGAAGCGTACGAAAAAAGAAGTAAACTGTTAGGGATTGTCGACTCACAGAAGAAGAGACGCTTGCGCAAAGGGGAAACCATCAGCACCTCGGCGGCGGACGCAGCAGTGGAGGAGTTGAGCAGGCGAGGGTTCCGGCAAGAGGAAATCGAGGGTTTTGGGCGTGGGAGATACGGGGGGAGAGGGGAAGAGAACCTGTCTTTGTCCGTCTCTCGAGTCTCTCTACGTAAGGCTCCCCACTCCATAGATCTCTAATAGTACATTCATTTTATACGGACGCAGTTCCATTAACACGCTCGGAGCTGCGAGTCGGTTACCATTTTGTCATTACAGGTGACAGTGGAATTAGCCTGATTTTAGGTTGAGACTTGCGAGGCGGCCTTATGGATCGTTTTGACTATTTCTGGATATTCATGCCAAAGTACAAATAATAAAAATAAAAAGTATTTCAGTTTTTTAAATAAAACTTGTTTGCATTATATATACAACTATCTGGTCATAAAAAGATATACAACTATTTAATTACAAAGAAATGGAATATTTTTCATCACATAATTCTTATCATCCACCATAAACTTTAAATGATCAATATTAATATATTTTATTCATAAGATATATTTTTATGAAATCAATTTTATATACGACTATGTGTAATTGATATGATGATCTTGCATGTAGGATTGTAGGTCATAATAAATTTTAATAATTTTGTTCAATGAAATGGTTCATACAATTCATTCTTGCAAATAATTAACTCAAAAAAATGCATGATCTATTTAATTGTGATATGATGTATCTATCCTTGTTATGAGTGTTTAAATGAGGCAAGGAAATAAGAAAAGTTAGCCAAAGAGTCAAAGAACACCAAGGGGACACACCTCAGAGGCACTTGTCCAAGTGGCACCCGCCCCTAGGAGCACTCATCCTAGAAGAGTTCCCTTATGGGGTCACGCATCTTAGTCATAGGATATATTCACTCATTTATTAAGAGATTTTCATCCACCTCTATTCAACAATGGCATTTGTGTCTAGTTAGTTAATGACTAATTCAAAATACTCACTGAAAGCATTTAGCATGCTAACCAAAAGTGTTGCAGGGCCACATTAGATGGGATCATCCACATGTGAGTTAAAATAATTTTTTTAAACTTAGGCCATTTTTCCTATTCAAAAAGAGTAATAGTCTTAGAGCTCCTCTTCTTACTTGTCCACCTCATCCTCCTTCATTCTATGATAATATAGCTAATCTTGCAAGTATGATCAAGGTGTTATCAAATGGATAAATTTAGATCCAACATCCATTCAAAGATGGTGAGTGTAAATTGATGCCACTTATGAGAAGTATAGCAACGAACTGGGGAGAGATCTTTATACACAAAGAACTAAGATTTCACAACCCATTAATGACCTTATAGCGATGTAGGAGAGGATCATTTAAAAAATATAGAGAGCTTTAGAGCGAGTCCCTAGAGCTTCTTCAAGGGTGGATATGTTAAAAGGATCTTTAGACTTAATAATTTGAAGGGTGTGATCAACCACTAGAGTGCTACCATCAACATCAATTGTAGATGAAACCTACTACCAAAGCAATGAGTTTACAATTCCACCAAGGTGAGTAAGAGGGTGAGAGCCCCCAGCTGACGAATGGATTCTCCAAGGATATCATAAAACCAAACTAGTAATAAAGTTCAAAATATTTTATCTAGACTTATATAAGGGAAGTATGGCTTTGGTCGACCATGTCATCTACTATGAGTTGACCACCTCACTACTTAACATCAAGACATGTTAAAGTGTCACTTGTTTTTCACCACTTTTGACAAATCACATCTAAGGTGGTTCTCACACCTCTCACTGGGCATTATCACCTCATTTATTGAGTTCAACTCATTGTTTAAATAAGATACAAAAAACCCCTAGAGAGACTTCTGCCAAATAGGTCTATCAAGAGTTTTGAGATATTATTGTGAAAAAAAAAGTTTATTCTTAGTAATCTCCCTCTTCTTTTTCTTTCAAGCTTTCAAAAACTTTAGAGAGAATCTTATGTGAGGTTACACTTTCAAGTTGTTCTCAAATCATATCCTTACATTCCTCTAATTTGAGAGTTTGGAGCACTTGGGTTGTGAGCTTCTTTAGCTTTTGATTGTGGAGATCGGGGATATCTCATAGTATTCTTGTTCTTTGTGGGTCTAGCGAGTGTAGCTAAGGATTGGTGTATATACTTTTTTAGGACAAAAGTGGTGTAGGGTTTATCCATTACTCGTGAAGATGAGATGTTTCTCCTCCTTATTGGGAGTAGAAGCAGAGAGTGATAGTGGGATTCCCCAGCAAAGAACTTGGGGAGTAACCATAAGCCTATATGCTGAACTATTATAAATTAGTTTATGTTCTTTCTCTTTTCGTTATCTTCTTTTTTGTTTTTTTTTTTTTTTTTTTTTTTTTGTTTCTTATCGCACTACTATTTGAATATATGGAGAAGGTTTTTTACTACAATGATCATGATATGAAAGTTATGAAAAGTTGAGATTATCTTGAAATTAAATATTATTTAGCATAGCTTCATTTTTATCTCTACAAAGAAAAATTAATTTTGACATTCAATAACATATTTCTAAAAAAGTTATGTATTTGATAAAAGAATTATTAAAAAAAATATTTTCACTTAGAAGTTTATTTTATAAAAGTTTTACTTTGGGTTATTTAAGCTTCCGCATATTTTTTTTAAGACATGTTAATTCCCCCCTCCCTACCACACACACACATAATGGGTGTGATAAACACTATAATTGGTATCAAATTGAGTTACCTAGTTAAGTAGGTTTAATCAACTCAAATAGATCCAACTATGGCATGACTAGAAAATAAAAATACTTTAAAAGGGCATTCAATTACCCAACCTTCAATTTTTTATAACATCTCTTTTGACTTTTGAAAATACCCATAAAAGCCTTTTATACAATCTATTGACTATAGGATGTGAAGCCAAGTATAAGTAAGATGCACATCACCCTATAGGGTTGAAAATGAAAAGAATATTGAAATTTCATGTTGTGAATAGACTTTTGATGAAAGAGAGTATGCACAACTTAATTCAAAATGCTTATATTATTTCTTTTGTGCACTTAAATTTGAAGATTACACCCATATTTCTACCAATACAGCGAGGCAAGGAAATAAAGGATAGATTATGTAATACATATGGGGTGACAAATAAAATAAAATAATAACAAATGAATATTCTCTTACATGATTATGAATTATTTTGCATGCAATAGAATGAAAATATTTCTGATGCATGTACTCATTTTATAAAAATTATTACTTTACTGAATGTTTTAGGAAGGAAGTTTTTTTATACTAAAAAGTAAACAAAAATATGAGATAGTTTCCATAAACTTGGGATGCCAAGGTGACGCCTACTTCTAAGTCAAAGGATTTGTTTTCTTATTTTATTTACCATTTGCTTGGCTCCTTAATAGCGTATGAGCAAAAAAGTTAAAGACAAGCAAATGCAGGTGAAAGAAAGAATGAGAATGTAATAACATTAACAGCATGCATGACTAATAACAATGATTCAGTTGGTGCTAATGATGAAGATAGTGCAATCATGATCAGATTGTTCATATCCTTTCTGAAAAATAAAAGGAAGAGGTCTAATGAAAAGTGGAATGGGGAAGGAAAAAAGAATATTAAAATTTCTTCAAACATTATATATTTTAAGTGTAATAAATAAGGTTACATAAAATGGGAGCTCAAATCTCAAAAATTAATGACAAAAGGATAAAGCTGAGAAAGGTGAAAGTAAGAAGAGCAAAAGCAAAACATAGTGTCTTTTGGATTAACTCAAACTTCAACTCAAACTCATTTGAAATTGAAGTAGATAAAGATTTTGTAAATTTGTGCTTAATGGCAAATGAAAGATCGTGTGACTCATACAACAAGCAAGTATATGATTTTCCCTATGATGAATTACTATCTTTTTCTGAACAATTGCATATTATCTATAAAAAATAAAAGAAAAAAATCTGCTTTCAAGGAGTTCTAGATTTTGTAAAATAAACACACTAGCTTAATAGGATAAATTGAAAATTTAAAGAATGAGTTAAATAAAAAGTCATCATACATACTGAATATCACTATACATATAGTACATTAGAAAGTGAGGTATTACTTTTCACGAAATGAGCATGGCCTTCATGTTAAAATAAGAGTTGTAAAAGTACAAATGAAGAATTAAGTGAAAGTTCGGGCGAGATTGTAAGACCTCATTGAACTATTCCTAGGCGCACCATAAGGGGTGGTGAATTGTTTCATCTAAAGCACCTTTTACTAAAACCAATCTAGTCATATGTAAACACAGAGCAATAGCATGATGAACCAAGAAATCTCTCGGCCCTATTGTTAATAAACGTCAATTACTATTCTCATTAATAGCATTCAACCAGCCAAAATCCATAACTCCAATTGCTATGGGAATACTATTTAGTTGACCTACGCCCTTTTGAACACCTTCAGTGAAACCCATTTTTCTTTGATAAAAAGAGATGTGATCTATATAAGGTTCCTACTCTGAATGAAATTCAATGGGGTCAGACCATATCTTCATCCATAGGCTCCCAAGTGCCAGGATCAATAAAGAGTTATATTTTATATGAACTACTCATTTTCAAATGATATTCGCAGTGTTCACAAATATTCATTTTTGAATGAAATTTTTTTTCTAATTTCATCCATAACAATTCTCGCAATGAACCCATAATTATTTGTATTTTTTCTTGAAATCATTAGATCTTTCTCTTCTATTGAAAGAACTGCTACTAGTTTTGCTATTAGAATTTCCACTGTCAATACTACTTATATTTTCCGTACAAATGAAACTAGAAATGTAACTGTCGATACCTCTGTAGATGTCACTATTAAGACTTATTTCAAAATGAAGATAACTATCAATGCAACTATTAATGTGATGAATTAGATTGAGTATCATACATGGAATAATAATAGTAGTAGTTACTCCTATTAGACCCAGTATTCAAATAACTAGGAAAACTAATCTCTAGTTTACTCAAAAAAGAATTAGCATTGCATTGTAAATATCAAAAATATGATTTTCAATAGAAAAATATACAGAACAAGTGTCACCATTACTATTTCTAACTAAAAAATTATGATCAGAGATAAAACTCCAAATATTCCTGCTATCAAATAAAGAATGTAGATAATTCATATTACAGAAACTATAACTGTCCCAACTAGGAATCTTTTTCTCCGCATCATTTAGAATAGGTTCTTCACTTCCACTGGTATGTCCAAGAGCATCAAGACTATCCATTGCTTTACTTAGTCCACACCTATGTTGTAACTTCTTGTTAGACAATATCGAATTGAATCAACATTTATCCATAGATTTTTTCTGCCCCCTATTTTCTGAAAACCTAATACTAATAGATGAATAGTCATTCGATGAAGAAAAAATCATTTTCCTATTTCATTTCTTTTTTTCTTTCTTTTTCTTTCTCATCAGAATTCAAATGAAGCATATGATCCAATCATTAAGATTGTTAATGAAAAATGAGCAAGTCTTGAAAAGAAAGGATTCTCCTTTTAAGGAATCTGGTGAATCATTTCAATATTATGATAGTGATCATGATAGAATCTTTTCCTAAAAAAAAGAAAGATTGGGCCGAACAAAGAAGAAACATCTTAGACTAATCCTATACTATGAACTATGAGGGTCTTTGTGTATTTGCATATATATTTTCTATGTACATACCTTACCATATACAAGTATATGCAAAATCTAAATACAAGAAGATAAGATCGAAGGAAGACTAAACAACTTGTCTATTCTATTATTTCTTGGTGGAGCCATAGGCTGAGTTATGGATCCTTGGGATTGGACTGGGGGATCATTTTCTATTCCTTAGTTTTAGGCCATAAATCAAGCCAAGGGAAGGATCCCTTCTACCCCTATCCTATATATTGCCTTTTTCATTCCCTGTTGTAATAGAAACTCATTTTCTTATTTGACTATATGACACGAGATTCTATGAGAATTCATTTTTCATCAATGGGAAGAAACAACTATGTATCTTTTTGATGAGAATTGAAAGTTTTATATGAGAGAAACTTGTCTTTATATATCTTTTTTTTAGGAAAAGATTGAGTTTCATTGCAATCAATTAGGAGAACAAATAGGAATTGCTAAATTATTTATTTTAAAAAAACACTATTTTTTGTTTAATCAATATCACAATTTACGAAAAATTTTAGTCAAGTGACTAACACAAGCGAAAACAAATTAAAAACTTAATTTTCTTTTTCAAAGTTTTATAATACAAATAAATCGAGAGAAATATTTTTTTTTATTTTCTTTTCTAACATAAATTAAATCTAACCAAGCAAGATTAGCAATTCAACTACAGTTTGTAATGAAATTTAAATTCATGTAAGAGATTGAAAATGTAGAAAATAAAGGAGCAGAAAAAAAAACTAGAAATAATACATTAGAATTTTATAGTGGTTTGGTCAACCTTGGCCTACGTACACTCGCCGGAGTCCTCCTCTCCAGATATTGCACTAACACTATAGTGACTCTCCTTTAACCCTCACAGTAAGACGAAGAAGCTCTTAAAAATTACTTCCACCAAACCTTGTGCGGTGGAGAACCGAAAGCTATATCACCCTCTTGATGATGGTAGTGAACCTTTGAAATCTTTCTCACCCTCCTGGTGATGGCAGAGAGCCTTCAATCTTTTTTCACCCTTCTGGTGAAGGCAGAGAACCCATGACCCTTGACCTTGAAGCTTCTCTCCCAAGAGCTACTCCAAGAACTCACCAAGTCCACTAGAGGAAGCAAGGTACAAGCTTGCCTGGAGCAACCGTGTGAAAAACCCTCACACCCTTCTCCCTCACACACAACCTCACCTTCTCCCTCTCCAAGCCTAAGAGCTCTCTCAAGAATTCTTTCTCAGAGTTCCTTCAACAGCAAAAAGTCTTTTTTGGCGACAAGTTTGAATTGCTTAAGTACAAGGCTTTAAAAAACCCTAAGTTTTTAATTAAGCGGTCATTGTTCGTATATAATGATTTGGATTTGTATAGTATGATTAGTTCAAAATAGGGGGTTCATCCAGTAATATGGAACAATCATTCAAACGAACTATTCAATTTCTATATAGTTATCATATAATGATTGAATATTCATGTTGTACGATTAGTTCAATTTTCTTCTATTCGTACAAGACGATCACTAAGACGATTGAAAATTATCTCTGTTAATCGTCTCATATGATTTACATCGTAATGTATGTTTAGTTCAAAAATCAAGAGTTCATCTTGTACGATTAATATCGTACTGTACGATTAATTCAAAAAAATTAATGTTACGTCTAATACGATGGGACGATCGAATTTTATCTCTATCAGTCGTACAGTATGATTAACCATATTTATTAAACTTTGATTTGATTGACTAATCACGGGGATTAATTTAAGTAAGATTTCAAATATGGTATAGTAAGATGGGATCGTACTATAAGATTAGTTCAAAATTTATATTTTAAAATACTTAAATCATCTAACGACTAGGGTTTTCTGATGGAAACGAATCGTACAATACGATCTACATCATATTGTATGATTAGTTCATAAGCATTAATTATAAAATTTGTCGTTAAAATTAATTTTTCGTATAACTGACCGTACTGTAAAATTTGAATCGTATGATATGATTAATTTAAAAAAAATTCAACTCACTTTTCTCACTCCCTGTGTGTGTGTGCACGGTCGCCAATTTAGCATACACCCTTACATGGCCAGACTCAAGAAATATAAAATAAAAAAAATAAAAAATATGATTCTTTCAAAAAATATCCTATCCTACACAAACTTGTGCCTTGATCATTCTTGAGCGGTGTATGATGTACCTGAAATATTAGTATAAAAAATGCAATGCATATGCTAGGAAAAATAAAAATTTAATAAATAATATTTGTTATCATCAAAATTACAAGCTAGGGATCCGAGATTGTAACATTAAGAAATTAATCCATAGAGTTAAAAAGGCACCCACTAGTTCAACACATGTAATAATCTCTTAGAAGGGGTTCTCATGCATCATCCTCATCTTGGAGGAAGATGTTTATCAAAAATATTCTTTCATTTATTTCGTGGAGCTATTTATTATTTATGTGGCATAATAAAGCATATTGCATGAATTTACACACATAGATTTCACTAGAGCCATCATTATAAATGAAGGCCTGAGGTCACAAGGATTCATTACATCACAAATACATCTCATAACATTGGGGGGCCAAACTCATTTGGGTTCCTAAGATCATATCTTAGTACATTTTGTAGTTGTTTGTTCACAAATAGACTTATAAATGCAAGTGGTACTTAGATAGTGGGTACGCACAGAATATGACTAGAGACAAAAAAGCAAATTCATTGTGCACGAGTCCAAAAATGGTGGAAAAGTGATACTTAGTAACAATACCACATGAAAGGTTATTGGATTAGATATTGTCAGTAAGGTTAATTTATTTACCATTGATAAGGTCCTACTATTTAATGGTCTAAAACATAATCTATTGAGCATTACTCAATTATATAATAAAAATTTTGATATTAATTTTATTCTGACAAATATTTGATTGCTATAAATGATAAAGTTGTTTTAAAAAGTTATGTATAAATAATATTTATATGCTTGACTTGGACTGTATAAGTAAATCTAGAGAAGTCTACTGTCTAAAAATTATAATAGATAAGTCTTGATTATGGCATAGGAGACTATGCCATGCTAGTATGAATACGCTTAAGAATCACACACCTAGAGTTTGTTAGAGGATTATCAAAAATATAATTTAATAATGATCACTTATGTGATGCATGCGAGTTATGAAAATATATCAAGTGATCCTTTCACTCAATAAGGACATAATGACTACTAAACTGGTAGAAATACTGCATATGAATTTGTTTGAACCTACAAGTACCACAGGTCTAGGAGGAAAAATCCTATATGCTTATAACTGTCAATCATTACACTAGATTTTTCATTCCCCTGAATCTAAATTAAAAGAATTAAAACTTTTTATTACTTTTTAATCAATGACCACAGTTGATAAATTACATTCAAAAAATATAAACAGTAGAAAAAATAATTATATTTCTTTTCTTCAAATATTTACACCTTGACCTGGATTCTAAAATAATATATACAATAGTCATGATATGCAACTAAAAACAGTTCATAACTACAAATACATCATGACTATAAAAGAACTAAAGATGCAGAAATAAACTCATGTCTACAGCCCAGATCAACCTCAATCTATAGGATCCTTGTCACACCTCAAGTTCTAAATTAGAAGAATTACATCCTTCTGAACATTTCACATATCAACCAGAGCTGGATAAATTGCATGAATGAAGGAAAGCATAAATGCATTACTATTCATTAAATATTTACATTATTCCAATCCCAACATAACATATTTTTAATAGACATGATACTTAGCCAATATAAATAACTTATCATCATAAATATACCATGACTATAAAAGAAAAATAAAGACCACCATCTGCATAAAGAAATTCCAATATGCAGCCCAAAAAAACCTTAATATACAATATCCTTACCCTTGCCAGAAAATATAAATTAAAGCGAGTCAAGCCTGCTCTCGAGCTATTGACCTCATTTCTGAATGAGGTCCTCAGAACCCACCAGCATTCCTCCTTGATGACTTAATGATTGATAGGTGTCCACTTGACAATCATATAGTTCCCAATCAAATTTCAGTCCAATCCTCAATTCAAACTTTAACCCCAGTTTTTTATTCCAAACTTCAAACCAGCTTTTAGTCAAATTTCAAATCTTATAAAATCAATCTCAATTATTCATTTGATTGGGATTGAGATGGATAATTCAAACTCAATCATTTACCAAAATCAAGTCCAAACCCAGGATTCCAAGTCAAAATCCTAAGGTTAAGAACCCAAATCTTGAAACCCTTTTTAGGTGATTTTTTAGTTCCCTTGAAACCCAGCCTAATGACCTCTGATCCATAGTCTGTCAGTTGCATATTGATTAGGAATATATCTATGATAAACCTCCAAATTTGAACTCATTTTGAGGTCTCTAATCCCAAAAACTAAATCTATTCCCAAAGATTGTAAAAACCTTTAAATATTTATAGTCTATGCCATTAGACTTGCCATGTAGTAGAAATTGACCTTGGGACCTTTACCAGAACCTTTGAACATACTCATAACCTCTATTATGACTTGTTGACCAATAAACTTTATTTTTCTGGGCTTAGTTTGACCCATGTTTGACTAGGGGTCAAAATAACCAAAATACCCTTTAAGGGAATTTTTGGTTTGTTCCCCAAAGTTCATCCTAATTTGACCATATCAAACCCTAAAATCTCTCCAAATGTGTCCTAAACATTATTAGGGATGCATGGGACTCAAACTCACTCCTTGGTTAGACTTGGTTAATCAAGTCAAGCATGGTTGACCAAAATGCCCTTTAAGGATTCAAATGGTCATTTCAAACCAAATGAACTCCTCTTAACTTGAAACCACTTCCATTGAGTTCATATGATCCATTTGAACTCAATAGACCTAACCCTGAACCCTAGGTCAACTTGGTTGACCAAGTCAACCAAATTTGACTAAACCTCCCAAACACCTCTATCCTTTTCAAACCCTTTGACCAAGGCATTCTCAAGCCTAACTTGACCCATGGTTTGACTCATAGGGACTACAAGGACACCTCCCCTTATAGACCCAAGCCTTGGGCTCACTTAGGTTAGCCATTTGGCTTGACCCAAGTTTCTAAAGAGGCTTCTCCATGAGACAAGTTCCTCCCTAAGCCAAACCAAATCAAACCAATGGTTGCATTGGGTCCCCCATGACCCAATGCACCTATCCTGGTTGACCCAACCCTTGGGTCAACTCAGGTTGGGAATTGGTCTAGCTCAAAGTGGTTAAAACTATGGCAATCCAGGATACCGAGCACTTAATTTTGATGATGACAAATAATACTTACTAACTTAATATGTTCTTCTTTGAAAATTATAAATGTTTTCTGTGAGCACTAACATTTCAGGTAAGGTACAAATAGTTCAAGACTGCTGGAGACTCAAGACTAGGTAGAATGGGATGTATAAGATATTATATTTTTATTTTCTTTTATTTTTCTTTTCTTGAGTCTGTCATAAAAGCATGTATGTAAAAGGAGTGACCATGCACACACACACAGGGGAAATTTTTTTTTAAGAAGAAATTTTTTTAAGATAAATCGTACTATACGACTTTCAATCATACTGTACGATAGGTCATTAATACTCAAGCTAACGGCTAAATTCTGAAAGATTAGTTTTATGAACTAATCGTACTGTACGATGGTTATCATACTGTACGATTTGTTTCTATTCAGAAACCCTAGCCGCTAGAATAACTTTGATAAGATTTTAATTTTATATTTGTTAACTAATCATACTGTATGATAATTTCAAATCTTGCCAAAATTATCTCCCGTAATCAAGAAATTAAATCTTGGTTTCTTAATTAATTGCATTCATACTGTACGATATTAATCGTACTGTATGGTGGATAGAGATGAATCGTCCTGTAAATTGTACCAGACGAAACCAAGGTTTTTTGTACTATTCGTCCTAGACAATATTTATATTGTACTGGACGATAACCTGAAAATGAACTATTCATACTATACAAAGTGTACAGTGCGGGACGATGGTCAGAGATGAATTCTTTTGTCCCAGGGATTGTTCCGTATGAATATTTGAAAAATAACATGATCGTCATGTACGATCTTTAGATCGTACAATACGATATTCGTAAAATCTATGAAATATTCATCTGCACCCATACTGGACGAAGCTATTTTTGAACTGATCATATTGTATGATATTATCGTACTATACGAACAAAAACATCAACTTGGAATTTTTAGAGTTTTCTAAAGCCTGATTTCAAAGGACTATTTATTTTTCAATTAGAAGTGGTTGAGGCCGTGGTTGATAGAGGAAGGAACTCTTGAGGGGAAGCTTTTGGAGAGATCTAAGGTTTATGAGAGGAAGGAGAAGGTGAGCTTGAGCGTGAGGGAGAAGGAGTGTGAGGGAATCACACGGTTGCTCTAAGCTAGCTGCATGCTTGCTCCTCCGTGGCCTTGGTGAGTCTCGGGAAGGTTCTTTAGGAAGAGAAGCTTCAAGGTCAACATCCTCAAGGTACTCTGCCATCGTCATGAGGGAGAAAAAGGAGAAGGTCCGCTGCCGTCACCGGGAGGGTGATTTAGTGTCTGGTATTCCGCCACACCGGGGAGGTGAAAATGAGTCTTGTAAAGGCTTCTCCGTCTTGCTGTGGGAGCAAAAGGAGAGTCAACTTTTAGTAGTGCAAATCTCGGAGTGGAGGACTCCGGGGAGTGGATGTAGGTCAAGTGACCGAACTACTATAAAAAGTTTTGGTGTACTTTTTCATTTTTATCGCACTTTACTTTCATGCATTTTTTTTATAACTGCTTGGTGAAAAATCTGATTTTGGTTTTGCCTTGTGAGATCTGAAATTGTGTTACCAATATCATCGTTGTGAATGAATCATTTGCTTCCACATTTTTAAGTTACTATTTTAAAAAATAAAAAAATTAGAACTCCTGTTTAGGAATAATTTTTAAAATACCAATTCACCCCCCTTCTTGGTACATCTCGTACTTTCAAGTGGTATCAGAGCGGAGTTTCAAAATTGTATTTTAGAAAACCTAGAAACATAAAATCCATGGCATATTTTGGTAACCGTAATACTGTGGAGGGTTATTCTATAACCCGTCCACCTTTATTTGACAATATACCTTTTAATTTCTGAAAAATATGCATATCTACATTTTTACAGTCTATAGACTATCGCATGTGGATGTTGGTTCAAGAAGGTTACACTGCACCCTTTCGTATCTTGAATGGCATTAAAACTGAATTAACTTTTAATGAATGGAGCAATGAGGATAGAGAATTTGCATAATTAAATGCTAAGTGCTTGAATTATTTCTTTTGCGCATTAAAATCAGAAGATTATATGCGAGTGTCTTCTTGGAGTACTGGTAAGGAAATATGGGATAGACTGTGTATCACGTACGAACGAACCAATGAGGTCAAACAATCTAGGCTAAACATACTGCTACATGATTACGAATTATTTTGCATGAAACCTAGTGAAACTATATCTGAAATGTACACTAGATTCACCCAGATTATGACATCCTTGCATGCTTTAGGGAGAGAGTTGTCTAACTCTAAAAAAGTGAATAAAATACTGTGATGTTTGTCTAGCACGTATGATACAAAAATTACTGCAATAATTGAGTCCAAAGATTTAAGTGTTTATTCAATTAACAATTTGCTTGGGTCACTCATTGCCTACGAGCAAGGAGTGAGTCAATGACAAAGTGATGCTAGTGAAAACAAGAAGAAGCGAACTGTGGCTCTAAAAGTGAACAATTCTGAAAGTGATAGTTCAGCAGCGGAGGAAGATGACGATATAGTCTTGATGACTCGTCAGTTTAAGAATTTTTTGAAAAGAAAGCAACGGCGTCATCAAAGCAATTGGAATAAAGGTAAAAGCTTAAAGAATACTAAAGTTATATCTGACATAATTTGCTTTGAGTGCAGGAAACTATGTCTTCTCCGAGCTGATTGCCCCAACGTTAAAACTCATCAAACCAAGGAGAAGGGCGAGAAAAGGTCAAAGTTCAAGAAGGGCAAATTTAAGACACATAAAGCATTTTGGGCCGACTCTGCTTTAGAATCATCAGAAGAAGAAGCAGAGGATGAGGTAACGAATTTATGCCTTATGACTAACGATAACCTTGATCAGTTAGATCAAGATGAGGTATGTTAACTTTCTTATGGTGAACTGCTAATTATTTTTAAAAAAATTCATGACTCGTATAGAAAGTTGAAGAAAATGTATGCTAGTCTTAACATTGATTTTAGTACTTTACAAAAAGAGCATGCTAGTGTAGTTAAAGAATTTTCTGACTTGGGTAGAGATCATATGTCCTTGCTTGACGAATTTAATGTATTAAACAAGAAGCATGTTGAATTAAATACTACACACGATTCCTTGAAATCATCTTATGTTGAACTAGAAAGTGCATTTAAGGAATTAAAGGAACTTGCATCTGAGCTATATAGTAGTGAGCATGCATTAAAATTCAAAATTGCGAGTCTTAAGAAAGAAAATGAATTTCTAAGTGTCAAAATTCATGTATTTGAGAATAATAAAACACCCCCAACATTTGCTAAATTTTATAAACCTCATTCAACATCATCATAGCATGCATCATCTAGACCTAGGAAGAGGCACCATCACTCACATAGATTAGTGAACCCATTTCCTGATGTTAGGTGTTACTCTTGTGGCATGCTAGGTCACATAGCCTGCACTTACATAATTCAGTATAAGACACATCTAGTGTGGAGACCTAAGCAGCATTCATCACAGCATAACATGTATTTATACAAGCATAAGGTGGAACCCAAACTTACTTGGGTTCCCAAAACTAATCTTTGATTGACATTATAGGGATGTCCTCACAAAAGACCTAGTGAGAGCATGTGGTACCTGGACAGTGGCTGCTCGAGATACATGACCGGAGACATAAACCAGTTCGTGACATTGGAGGCCAGGTCAGGAGGCAAGGTGACTTTGGGAGGCAACACCATCAAGAAAGTGGTGGGCTCAAGTATTATTGGAAATTCTAAAAATTTGGTAATTGAAAAAGTTCTTTTAGTTGATGGTTTAAAATATAATCTTTTAAGTAACAATCAACTATATGATAAGAGTTTTGACATAAAATTTCTTTCTAACAAATGCATGATTAGCTGAAATGATACACTTGTATTAGAAGGAAAAAGTATAAACAATATTTATATGTTAGATTTAAACTGCATTGAAAACTCAAACCCTTTATGTCTGAAAATAATAGCTGATGACTCTTGGCCATGGCATAGGAGACTATGCCATGCTAGCATGAAAACAATAAGGAACATCACTCAGAAAGACCTAGTTAGAGGCATACCTAAGTTAGACTTTAATAAGGACCATCTATGTGATGCCTGCCAATTAGAAAAATAACTAAAATCATCATTTCATTCAATCAAGGATATCAACACCACTAGGCCACTAGAAACTTCATATGGACTTATTCGGACCTGTTAGTACAGCTGGCCTAGGAAGGAAATCATATGGATTTGTAATAGTGGATGACTACTCCAGGTTTACTTAGATAAAATTTTTAGCACATAAGAGTGAGTCATTTGAAGAATTTAGAACATTCTCCACTTGGATTCAAAGGAAATTAGGATGTATGATTTCAATAATCTATAGTGATCATGGTGGAGAATTTGAGAATGATAAGTTTGAATCATTTTGTCAAGAGATAGAAATAGAACATAATGTCTCTACCCCTAAGACTCCCTAATAAAATAGAATAGCTGACAGAAAGAATAGAACCTTAGTTGAAGCTGCTAGGGCAATGTTAGTTGAATACACTCTTCCTAGATATTTTTGGGCAGAAGCAGTGAATACTGCTTGTTATGTTCTAAATAGGATAAATATTAGATCCAAACTTAATAAGACACCCTATAAACTACTTAAGGGTATGACACCGAATATTTCTCACTTACATGTCTTTGGCTGCAAATGCTTTATCTTAATCAATGGGAAGTCACCCTTAGAAAAGTTTAATCCTAAATCTGATGAAGGGGTTTTCTTAAGCTACTCATCTATAAGTAAAGCCTATAAAATTTTTAATAAGAGGACCCTTATAGTAGAAGAGTCTACCCATGTGGTATTTGATGAATCCGATAAGATCTCTGAACCTAATCATGAAGAAGAAGAAGTTGAGATTATTTAGGGAGTAGAAACTATTGTTATAGAGGATAGAGTAGAACCTCAGGAGCTATTGCCTAGAGATTGGAAATATTCTTCTAGTCATCCTAGAGAATTGATCTTAGGTGACCCATCAGAAGGTGTGAAAACTAGGCATGGACTTAGGAAAGAAGTCAATCATTATGTGTTTATTTCCATGATTGAACCCACAAACATAGATCAAGCCTTAGGAGATGAATTCTGGATCCTGGCAATGCAAGAAGAGCTAAATTAATTTGTTAGGAATGATGTGTGGGAATTAGTTAAGAGACCTAAAGAATAAAGTGTGGTTGGAACTAAGTGGGTCTTTAAAAATAAGATGAATGACTATGGAATAGTAGTGAGAAATAAGGCTAGGTTAGTAGCAAAGGGGTATAACCAAATTGAGGGAATAGATTTTAAAGAAACCTTTGCTCCAGTAGCCAGACTAGAAGCCATCAGCGTACTCTTAGCCTTTGCTTGCTTTAGGGGTTTCAAACTGTATCAAATGGATATTAAGAGTGCTTTCATAAACGGCATAATCAAAGAAGATATTTATGTTGAGCAACCCCCAGGCTTTGAAAACTCATAATTTTCAAACCATGTGTTTAAATTGAAAAAGGCACTATACGGGTTAAAGCAAGCACCTAGAGCCTGGTATGAAAGACTTAGTACATTTCTACTAGATAGAGGCTTTATTAAGGGTAGTGTGGATACCACCCTCTTCTTAAAAAGGGTAGGAGATGAGATACTCATTGTTCAGATTTATGTAGATGACATTTTGTTCGGATCTTCAGAGACAACCTTGTGTGATGAATTTTCAAAAATAATGAGTGATGAGTTCGAAATAAGTATGATGGGAGAACTTAATTATTTTCTTAGATTTAGTGTAAAATAGATGGAAGGTGGAACATTCCTTAGCCAATCTAAGTACATCAAGGATATTCTGAAAAAGTATGGAATGGATAATGCTAAGGCTATGAATACTCCATGAGTTCTAACATTCAATTAAATAAAGATCCTAATGGAAAGCCTGTAGACCAGAAGAAGTATAATGGAATAATAAGATCACTTCTCTACTTAACTGCCAGTAGACCGGATATAATGTTTAGTGTATGTCTCTATGCTCGATTTCAAGCTGACCTAAAACAATCTCACATGACTACTGTCAAAAGAATTCCTAGATATCTACTAGGCACCCCAAACATAAGAATTCTTAGATCTTCAGCTGTGTTGCTCAAGTTCTATGGTTAAAATAATAGCTTTTAGATCTTAAACTACCTGTAGGAATCATCCCAATAATGTGCGATAATACTAGTGCAATTTGCATATCTAAAAATTCAATTCAGCACTCACGAACAAAGCATATAGACATTCAACATCACTTCATAAGAGATCATGTAGCCAAAAAGTTATTGAATTACACTATATTGCTACTGTAGATCAACTGGCTGATATTTTCATAAAACCATTAGCGTATGACACCTTTAGTATGTTGAGAACAAAATTAGGTGTCATAAATATTCATGCTTGATTTAAAATAAAAAAAATAAATAAATAAAAACTGAGTTTGTGTGTTTTATGTCTATGTGTTGTTTTAATTGAAAAAAAAATTATATATATATATATATATATATATATATATATATATATATATATATATATATATATATATATATATAAAAGAAAACTTCCTGATCCTCTCACACTCATCTTGTTGATACCCAACCCTGGATTCCTGTGCACATCGTACTGTATGATTAACAATCGTACTATACGATCCTTATTAAAACCCAAATCACAGCCTTCAATACCATCAATGGTCTAGATATGTCTGATATTGTATACATCGTACTGTACGATCCACCTAACGTACTATACGATCCATATTATTGATAATCATACTATAGAAGCACCACTCATACTGTATGATCCACGTGCCATTTTGGAATGGGATGAATTTAAACTCGGCCGGTACGATCATTATTGTGATTCGTACTGTACGAACACATGTTTGTACTATATGATCAATTTAGTCAAAAGTCGTTCAGACGACTCCTCAGGACGAACGAACTCTCACTCACAATCGTCCAGTATGATTCTGATTGTACTGTACAATTCGACTCTCTTTTTCTAAAAAGTCATCCAAACAAGATAACTCACCCTATCGTACTGTGCGACCCTATATCGTAATGTACGATAGTGCTGAAATTCTATAAATTGAAGGGATTTCTTTCTCCATTTCACTCATCTCTTTCAAATCCTTACTCCCTTCAAACATTTTTTGCTCTATGGCTGGTGGAAGCAAGCGAGGCTGACTGATAGAGGGAAGCTCCTCCTCCTCTCGGTGGTTTGACGACCACTTTCTCTCTGCAGCTGACAAAAAAGTATCAACAAATTCAAAGAGGCCAAGATTACTCCTTCTCGCATGCTTAATCAAGCTGCGCTTAATTTCGAGGTTATGAATCTATTTGCCTCTACGACTCTCCAATTCCTCCTTACACTAACTTTTCATTCCACTCTGAACTCCTTTATGAATTCTTAGCAAATCTTAAGATCGACTTAGAATGGAAAACCCTTACCTCCTATGTCTGCAAACGCAATGACGTCATCACTAAAGATGACATAGCTGAACATATTGGCCTATCCACTGAAGGACCTCGTCCCCAATCTCTTCTCACAAATGACTTCGATTGGACATCTATTAACATGGTCCTTAGGAATGTACCCAATAATCAACACCTACCACTTGTCCAAAATCTTAATCAAAATGCCAGCGTTATCCAGCATGTTCTTCGCACATCCATTATGCCCAAAGCTGGAGATCACATACACATTATCCCGTTGCTGTCTGTAGTCACCTATTTAATCATGTCCAGCACCAAATTCGATGAAGCTTAAATGATTTTGGACTATATTCATGTCTTAGCTGCTTTCCGATATGCCAGTGCCCAAAGAAAACAAAACCTTGCTCTAGGACATGTCATTGGATACATCCTGGACGTCAAATATCAACTCCACTATCCTCTCCCTCCAAAAAATAATCATATCTTCTATACAGACGCCTCTTTTCATATTCTATTCCATCGGGGGGCCGCGTACGTTGATCTCAATTTTGATGAAGATGAGGCTGCTGCTCCAGCCGAAGCACCTCCACCACCACCAATACAACCACCTGGACCTGCCCACCCTGCCTACCCTCATGATGACATTATTCAACGGCTTGATCGCCTGGAAACTAGACTGGATTACCACATTGCTCAACAACACCACCAGCATAAAGATGACATACGATGGTTTGGGGAACGCTTCACCTTAATCGATCACTAGTTCGCGTCCCTCCATGAGTACTTTCAAGTAGATCCACCACCTCCACCACTACCTCCAGATTAGGATCCCGACTTTTGAATGCTTTATTTTGTTTGTGTTATGTCGTACTTCCTTCTTTTAGTTGCTTGTGATTGTGTTATAATTTTTGATTTTGTACTGTTATGTGTGTTCTTCTCTTTTTGCTGCTATCAAAAGGGGGAGAAGTTTTGTGATGTTATGTTCTTCAATTTAATGCTATTTGTAGTTCTTATTCTATTATATTACTTTTACTCTGTTATATTTAAATTTCAAACAAAAAATGAAAATATAAAAGGAATTTTGAAAGTCCTCCTATCCTTTAAAATCCATCATTCTAGTGAGGGGGAGCCAAGGAAGAAATAACATCTATTATGGGTATTAGATAATATTATTTGACATCATCAAAAACGGGGAGATTGTTACAATCCAGGATCCCGAGCACTTAATTTTGATGATGATAAATAATACTTACTGACTTAATATATTCTTCTTTGAAAATTATAAATATTTTCTATGAGCACTAACATTTCAGGTAAGGTACAAATAGTTCAAGACTACTGGAGACCCAAGGCTAGGTAGAATAGGATGTACAAGATATTGTATTTTTTATTTTCTTTTATTTTTCTTTTCTTGAGTCTGCCACAAAAGCATGTATAAAAATAGAGTGACCATGCACACACACAGAGGGAATTTTTTTTAAAGAAGAAATTTTTTTAAGATAAATCATACTGTATGACTTTCAATCGTATTGTACGATAGGTCATTAATACTCGGGCTAACGACCAAATTCTGAAAGATTATTTTTATAAACTAATCGTACTGTACGATTTATTTCTATTCAGAAACCCTAGCCGCCAGAATAACTTTGGTAATATTTTAATTTTGTATTTGTTAAATAATCGAATTGGACGATAAGGATCGTACTGTACAATAATTTCAAATCTTGCCAAAATTATCTCCAGTAATCAGGAAATTAAATCTTGGTTTCTTAATTAATTATATTCATATTGTATGATATTAATTATACTGTATGATGGATAAAGATGATGTCAATCATCCCGTAAATTATACCAGACGAAACCAAAGTTTTTTGTACTATTCGTCCCAGACGATATTTATATCGTATTGGAAGATAACCTGAAAATGAACTATTCGTACTGTACGAAGTGTACAGTGCGGGATGATGGACAGAGATGAATTCGTTCGTCCTAGGGATCATCCCGTACGAAGAGTTGAAAAATAACATGATCATCCTATACGATCTTTGGATCGTATAGTATGATATTCATAAAATCTTTGAACTATTCGTCTGCACCCGTACTTGAAGAAGTTATTTTTGAACTGATCGTACTGTACGATATTATATCGTACTGTACGAACAAAAACATTAACTTGGAATTTTTAGGGTTTTCTGAAGCCTGATTTAAAAGGACTATTTATTTTTTAATTAGAAGTCATTGAGGCCATGGTTGACAGAGGAAGGAAATCTTGAGGGGGAGCTTTTAGAGAGATCCAAGGTTTATGAGAGGAATGAGAAGGTGAGCATGAGTATGAGGGAGAAAGAGTGTGAGGGGATCACACGGTTACTCCAAGCTAGCTGTATGCTTGCTCCTCCTCTGGCCTTGGTGAGTCTCGGGAAGGTTCTTTAGGAAGTGAGGCTTCAAAGTCAACATCCTTAAGGTACTCTACCATCTCTAGGAGGGAGAAAAAGAAAAAGGTCTGCTGCCGTCACCGGGAGGGTTACATAGCATCTGGTATTTTGCCACACTGGGGAGGTGAAAGTGAATCTTGTAAAGGCTTCTCCGCCTTGCTGTGGGAGCAAAATGAGAGTCAACTTTTAGTAGTGCAAATCTCGGAGTGGAGGACTCCGGGGAGTGGACGTAGGTCAAGTGACTGAACCACTATAAAAATTTTTAGTGTACTTTTTCTGTTTTTATCGTACTTTTACTTTTCACGCATTTTTTATAACTATTTGGTGAAAATTTTGATTTTGGTTTTGCCTTGCGAGATCTGAAATTGTGTTAATATCATCGTTATGAACGAATCATTTGCTTCCACTTTTTTAAGTTGCTATTTTAAGAAATAAAAAAAAATCAGAACTCCTGTTTAGGATTAATTTTTAAAATACCAATTCACCCCCCCTCCCCTCTTGGCACATCTCGTACTTTTAAAAACCACTATGGGTTGAGCCATTTCCCAACCTAAGCTCCACCATGCCAAACTAACACCTCCACCTTATAGACCTAGGTCCGACACACCAACCCTTGCCAACCTAACCCTTGGGTTGACTTGGGTCAACCCCTAGGCCAGCCCAAAGTGGTCAAAACCACTTTGACCTGAGCCTATTCTCTCTACAGGCTAAACCAAATCCAATTACTATTGTATTGGATAGGCCCTGACCTAATCCTCCTCACCTACCAAACTCAGCCTCTTACTCAACCCAGACTTGACCCAGGTTGACCCAAACCGTATAAGTTTGGGTCAACTCAAGTCATTTCCATGAATTGGGCTTCGCCTTGCCCAATTCAGCTCATGGCTGAGCTCAGTAAACCTCCAGCCACGTTTCCAACTAGGCCTGACCCATCTAGTGGCCAATGGCTAATCGAGCAATCATATTGGAGCTCTGATGGTCCCTCCTTCTTGAGCCTCATCCAAAGCCTTCCAAGCCCTAAGTTTGATTGGCTTGAGCTCATGAGACCCTGGGGACATGGTCCCCTTCTAGTTGGTAACCATCTAGTGGCTCTCCCAAGTGATCATGGTTGTCTAAGCCCGTGACCATAACTCAAATAGGGCATCCTGCTCCACTTTAATTCAGTAACTTCCAAGCTTTCAAAAATAATCCCCAAAGCTCCTTGAGCACTCCTGTCATTTCCCCTAGCTTCCTAGCCTCTTTCGATCATCAGTTCAAGCGAGCTCCGGTGAATTTCCTTTGCCCTCTGCTTGAATTCATACCCTTCGACTATCCTCCAATCTTGACATTTAAAGGAGAAGTGATCACCATCTTCCCCTCAAGCTTCCTAATAAAGAAGCTCATCTGTTGAGGCCTTCTCTGACGTAAAATCCTAATCCTAAGCCCCTAGTTAGCTAGCATCGATCAAGTGTGAAATAAACTGTCAACTTGCTAGAACTTGACTATTGGATTGACAGTTTGTTTTGTCCTAATCCTTTCGATGAAGTTTGGTTCAGATTCGCTAGCATGATCTCTCGGATCACGCTGGAGATGGCCTATGGCTTAAGATACATGCGGGAGGTTGAAGATATAATCCTACCTACTAATTTCAATCAATGGCTTGTATTATATCGCACGGTCCCAAAGCCAGTTTGATTGTAGTCGTTCGATCAATAATCCTACGGTCATGATTAATCCTGTAGTTACACAGTCAGTGCTAATGATTGGCTACCGAATCAGATTGTGGTTGCATGTAAAAGCGCTACTGATTGTGTAATTCTGGCTTAATTAAATCTAGAAATTATGAGAAACTTTAAAAATTCATATATCCCAATCCACTTAACCAAATTTGGAGCTCTTAGGCTTATTGGAAAGATCTCAGGGAGATCTTTAAAAGCCATAATTCAGTGGGTTTGGGCCTAAGTAGTGAATTATGACTTTTTAAGGGTTACCGTAGGTGGTTTGGTTAACCATCTTAGAGGATTCAATTTGGGCCCAAATTTAGTGGGCTTGGGCCTTGAGTTCAAGTGAACTCATGGCCCAAGGTTCACTAAAAATAGAGCCCATTTGGTCCACAAATCAGGGAACCCAAAATCACCACCCCTAAATTTCACCTAGAACCTTAATTATATCATAATGAATTCATATAAAATCTAAAAAGTATGAATAAGGTACCAAATTAACCATAATTGAACCCTCCATCCATGAAAAATAAAAGCCCCTTAATCAGACCTTTAATTTAGGTTTAATCTATTTTTTAATAAAAATTCATGTTTAATTAATATAATTAATTAAAAATATTTAAAAATTCCAAAAAATCCTTGAACACTTAGAATTATCACCTTAAGTCATTCCTAATCTTTGGGGATGATTACAACGAGTTTGGAATTGATTTGTATCAAAATTCCCAAATCCTATCTAATTAATCAATTTTAAAATTTAATTAATTAACAAACTTTGAAAATTCATAATTAATTCTAGAAAATTCTAAATTGACCAAACTCAATGTCATTCAACTCCACTTAAAATTTAATATTTTTTAAAATTTACAAACCTTCAAATTTTAGTCAAAGTCAAAAAGTCAACTCTCTGGTCAACTATAATTCAAATCTAGGTCTAAACTTTAGAAAATCATAACTTAATATAGAAATTTTCAAATTTAGCAACTTAGAGTTTAATTGCTCATCTTAAGTAAATTATTTAGCAAAAATATTAAAACCTTAAAATTCATCTTAATTTAAAAAGTTAACGTTTGACCCTTAATTTAATGAATTAAAATAAATCAAATAATTTAAAATTTTAATAATTCATTAAAAATTCCATAAAATTCTATCTTAATCATTCAAACTAGTAACTAATCAATTGATTTAAAATTTATCAACCCTTAATCCTTAATGAATTAAATTAAATTGATTAATGTCGGTTACTACTAGGTAACACGAGCCTACGAGCCTATTAGCTTAGCCTCAAGGAAGGTGAAATAAACTTCATGGCCCCGGTGAGCAACAGAGGTAGTAATCAATAAATCTTTAAAATACATTTTAAAATTAACTTTAAAACATTAATTTTTAAACTCGAACTAAAATTTTCTTTTGACCTTTGACAAAGCCGAATACTAAATAACTTTTACAAACTGCCCAGCTTAGGACATACCGAAGCAACATAGCCTATCTCACACACTTTAGATGGTTTGTTAGGACAACTAACTCGAGTTTTAGGCTAGGCCGGTATTTATTTTTTTTACTATTGTATGCTGGGTTTTTTGAGGTTTCACTACATATTGATTGAAAATTGATTGATTGATGTAAGTGTTTATTTAATTATGCAATCTATGAATTGAACTGATAGGCGTTTGATTACCCTTAGGATAGGAATGATCTGGTTGCTCATTAAATTTTCTATAAGTGGTCGTGCTCATGCAGGGCTAAAATAAAGGGGTTAAAAAAATAGTTTAAACTAATATATTTTCTGTCGGTGCTAAAATCGCTAAAGCCCTCTTTAAATTTAAAAGAGTATGGCCAAGCGTATTTTAATTTATTCAATATATATATATATATATAAAGTGCTTGTGATGTTTTGATTTTAATTGCTTGGGATAATCGTGCAGGGAGTAGATTTTCATTTTCAATATATTGTAATATAATTTAAATATTTAGTTATTCTGTAAGGGTGTTTTTAGTTGAGATACAAATATCCAAAGTGAATTCTAAATAGGAAAGAGCATCCTTCAGGCGAGAGTTCTTTTTTTAATTAAAAATCTAAATTTGGAAGATTTTAATATCCAAATAGGAAAGAAAAACATCCCCTTAGGGGAAGAGTTTTTCTTTCATTTGAGTATCTTCATACGATGAATCCAAGGAGCTCGAAGAAGGACGAAAAAGTGTTGACAGAAGAGTATCCCACTCAAAGTCACTTATGTCAGTCCTATGATTAGAATTCGGGTTGTTGTTAGTAGTGCACGGCCGCTTTTAACTTTCTGTAAATTCTAGGTTGTAATAAAAAGGCATTTGCCTATGGACATTTATTTATTTAATTAATTTGATTGATTGGTTAAGTGATTTACTTTATTTGGCATAGGGTAGCCTTTTTTTCCTAGTTTCTTCTCTTGTATGCCGCTTTTATTTTTGCCTAGACACGTGAAGGCTCTACAGGGTTTGCTAAAAATTATTTCTACTCAAAATTTAAATAAAATTTTTAGGCTAACATAGTAACTCTAACAATCTAAGAAGTAAGCTTAGGAGTTTTGAGAGTCTGTATAAGCATATTAAAATCTACTCTTCTTTGATAGGCACCTCCTCATATATAGGTTATGGCAGAACACCTGACCTATTAGGGTGCAGTTCTGTCAAGTGGATGTTATTCAATCTCTAGAGAAAAATATAATTTTAAGACTTTTAAAACTGCTTCATATATTTCATCGAGTCAATTAGCATGCATTGCATTAAAAATTAATTAAAAGTGTCTAAAATTCTAATTGCATTTTCAAGCATTTTCACCATACATCAAGTCAAGGGGCCAATTAGGATCACCTCTAGATGTCGATCCTAGCTCCTCAAAACTTAATTAACGTCTCTACCACTCTTTCATTAAAGATTGGACTCATGAATTTTAAATCGCCTAGGTGGTTAGTTGGCTCCCCAATCCAAGTCAGGATAAGTCCAAATTTTGTACTATATTAGCTAGGTTCGGGTTTCTATTATTCGGTGCCCAAAATAGATTTAGGATCTAGGGCAGACTCAAAATCATAAGACCCAAACGTTCGAGAATGCAATCATAAATTTCTAATAAAATGATCAACTTAAATTAAAGCTTCCCTCGATCTAAAACGTAAAGCCTAACACATAAAATAGGTTGGGGCATCAGAATCCTAAAGTACCTCCTGCTTTTCCTCTTTTGACCTCTAAAAATAAGTGCTTAAACTTTGATCCAATCTTAGTTGAAATGCCTGCCTCACCTCCTTTGATATCACTCCTTGGAAAATCTCCAAAAAAAATTTTGTTGTTGTTCTAATCGAGAGTATTCATGGGGAAGTCAATCTCCCTATGATGTAATTAACTGCGAATGCTTGCGATCGTAGGAAATTTTGAGCCCACATCTAATTTTTAAAACTGATTTTCAAAATTCATTTAATCTCCTTTGGAAAAATTAAAAAAATTGACGACGATCATTATCTTCATATTCAAATGATCGATTAGTAAATGATGTTTTCTTCCCTTAGAAAGATATGTCCTTTCTTAGAGAGACTCTGAATATGAAACTAATGATCTCTTATCCATACTATTATAGTTAGATACTCAATAGAACTTTATATTGATCCTTTGGGGTTACATGTAGTTCTTCCCTAAATTTAGCTATCATAGCTCGGATGAAACTTTCAGCTTCGATATCTGAACCTGTTAGGGAATGATATCTTTACCTCCCGAGGCAATATATCATTCATAATGGTTTTTTTGATCTTAAGACTGAAATTCTAGAAATTAACTTTTTCAAAAGAAGATTAACCTTTTCAAAACCTTCTTTTAAACACTTTCAATCCAAATAAAATAATGGAACGCCCGGTGAGACCTAATTTCTCTCTCCGTCTTTAATAATGATATAAATTTTATTACATCAATAATTTTAACCACCTTTCCTTCTGTTGGTCCCTCTACTCATTTCTTTCTTGGATAAGCTCAACCAACATCAAAAAGACATGTCAAAAGAGAAATGAGAAGTCTTTACCCGAATCAAACTTTAACATTTTGCCCTTGGTGGAGCGAAAGAGTCAAGTCAACTTCCTCGGAACTTTATCTCAATTTTATTAACCTGCATGATTGAATCTAACTCAACATATTGAGTCTTAAAATTTGAAGGAGGTCCATTGATCTTATTTTCAAGATCTAAAACCTTTTAACCCCAAGCTTTGACATTTTACCCTCGAACCGATCAACGGGGTGAATGAGTCAAGTAAAACTCTTTTAGATTTTCTTACTAATTTTGTAGAACTTCACACTGAGTGAAAACATAACATGTTGAGTTTCAAAATTTAAAGAAAATTTCATCAATCTTTCAAAACCAAAATTCTTTTCAAAAGCAAACTTAGACTCAGAATAGCATTGCCATATGGTAACCTACAATATCACCTTGTAACTAACATATGCCTCAAAATTTAACTCTTTTTTAGAACATAAATAGCAATTGTATTTTATTATCATATGTTGGGTTATAATTCTTATAATTCAACATATGTAATAAAATATAGGGTCCTTTATGATTTTCAAAATTCAAATTCAAAATATCTAATTTAAACTATTTTCTCAATTCCAGAAACTCAATCCCAATTCAATGGCTAGCAAACTAATCTTTTTAAATTAACAAGATCTTTATGTTCAAGAATTAATCTGTAACAACATGATCCAATTTGGAATGGGGTTCAACTCAATCATGTTTTCTGTTAATGTAAATATAGTGGCCAACCTGACTGCTGAAGGGGAAAAGGATACCCCTTTGGTGGAGATTGTTGTCGGGGCGGGGACTATCTCCCTCAATTCCAAAAAGGAGGTTATTGTTGCCTCCATTCCCAATGCATCCTTTGCCAAGGAGGAAGGAAATTGAAATCCCCTCTTAAGATTGTTGAAGTGAAATTAGTGTTTGAAAAAGGATCAAGTTTTGGGATCCCATTTACTAGTAAGAACCAACGCAAGAATTATCTAAGGAGAGTAAAAAAGAAGATCACCAAAGCCAGGAAATTTGCTGAACTTAAAGCCCTAGGCTTGGCTAAACCAGAGGCTGTTGAGGAGCTTCCTATTCCTGCTTCCTCTCCACTCCTTAAGGGAGCCACTTTTACCCCCTCATTGCTGTGGCAGGGGAGGAGAGGGTAGTTAGGATAGCCAGTTCTCCACCATGCCCGTGGATTATTCTATGAAGAAAACCCCAAAGGAAAAATAATTACAAAGGACTAGAATGTTAAGGAACATAATATATACATATGTTGCCCAGGCAGGAGAGACTAAGGAATAGTATGTGAGGCACTAGAAGGGGGTGATCTAACACTAATTTGAGAAGGAAATTCTTAAAGAAGAGAAATCTGAAGTAAAGAACTTAACTCCCCAGCCCATCTGAAAGAACAAGAAGTTTGTTAAGTAACCTGTTACATCAGTTTTGGTAGATGGCTATCACTAGGTGCCATGCCTTCTGCCCACTAAGATAGAGGAGATTGTATTGACCAGATCCGGCAAGGGCCACCATCCTACTGGCAGGCTTCCAATCCCATCTCCCAAATTTGCAAATTTGGCCTCAATAGTGGTTAAGACTAGGAAGGGGGATAAGGATAAGCAAGCTATGGAAATCAAGGTCAAGAGGCCCAAATCCCATGAGAAGCAACATAGTCTGAAGAAAGTTAGCAGGATTAATATCCATTAGATTCCAGTTGTTATCCCTTAGCTCCCTACCCAGGGATCTAAGGACTCTACCCAACCTAATGTAGGAGTTATTACTCTCCAAGCTCCTTAATCGCCTCTTAAGATAGATGTCCCTCACCCGATAAAGGATGCCACCCTTTTGACTACCCAACCTGGGATAATCGAAGGGGAAAGGGTAATTCAAGGTGTAAACCAAGAGATAACTAATCAGATGATAAAAGAATCTTCTGCGGAAGATCTCAAACTATGAAACATTCTTTCTAAGTTTAATCAAAAGGAGTTTGAGGAATTGTTAGAATATAAGGGATACTTAATAGTCAACTCTGAGATAATTGATGATAGACCAGTCGATAAGGTAGTTCAAGAAATCAGGGATATCTTGAAAAGGAAGGAAGCAGCGAAAGCTTTTGATCTAGAACTCGATGATCTAATGATGGAAGAAGATATAACTACTGGTAGCATCTATATGGTTGAAACTAGGGGATCAGCTAAGGAAACTGAGCCAAGTAAATGCCATTCTGGCAAGGAAGAAGGATTAGCAGCTGTTAATTAAGATTTTGATAGATCAGTAAGGGCTATGGATGATGATCAACATATAAAGAACCTAGTAGTATAAGTTGCAGACATATTACTGTAGGTCAAGAAAATGTAAGAACAGTTGGATAAGTCATAATAACCTCTATTTAAGTAACCACAACCTACCGTTCAAGCCATGAATGACCAGACTAGAAAGCCAGAATCCAACTAAAAAATTCCTGAGTCAGTTTCAATGGTTCCTCCAACCCAGCAACTAGTTCATTTAATTCCCTTGGTATAACCAACAGTCTCTTTAGTTCGTCCACTGCCAGCTTAAAAAGATGTTAAATAGTTAATCGAAGATTAGGTAGGTAGGCCTTAGCCCATTCCCAAGGGACTGCATCTATTCTAAAGGGTAGACCTTATCCCTAGGAATATGATTCAGTCCCTTATCCAAAGGGCTTTGTGCCACCATCCTTCAAAATTTTTACTAGTGTTGAAAACCCAAGGCAACATCTAACCCATTTTCAAGCGAGTTGTTGAAACATAGGAGGGTCAGATACTATACTATTTTGCCAATTTGTTAGTAGTCTTTCTGACATTACTTTTGAATGGTGTGTAGATCTGCCCAACGGTTCAGTAAGAATCTTTAACGACCTCAAAAATCTATTTTTAAAGAGATTTTCTAGGGCGCAGTAGCACAAAACTGTGGGTGATCTGGTCATTAAAAAATAAAAGCTAGGAGAGTCTTTAGTTGAGTATATCGTGAGGTGGCGAAACCTCTTGATGAAATATGAACATCAGTTGCAAGAGCAACACGTAGTGGAGATTCCCCTGAAGAATATCCATGGGCCTGTTACTTTTCTCCTAAAGGGGTTCATAATCAAAACATTTGAAACCTCCTTAACAATAACCTGCAGGAAGAGGCTCCTCAGAGGTCATTCGTAAAGGATCAGTCTAACGAGAGGAAAGGTCCCAAATCGGTGAAGTCCTTTGAAAAGAGAGTAGCTATGATTTCAGTAGTTGGTAAGAGGAAGCAGCTAGTTACCAGCTAAGCCAGTGCTATAGATAGTCATTCTAGGTAGCCAATTGGCCCACTAGAGACTCTTACTTGATCCCTTTTAAAGATATATTGGTGAAGCCTTATCCTTTTAAAAGGGAATCAGTAAGAAGGATTTTCAAGAGTCTTTTGAAGAAACCAGATTTTAGATTGCCAGAGGCTAGGAGGCCAGAAGAGGCAAACAAAAAGGATGATCCCAACTTTTTCCCATATTACCTCATACTAGGCCACACAATCGAGGATTGTGCTGTCTTTAAGGACTAGTTTGAGAGGAATTTCAAGCAAGGTAATATTATTATCCCTAAAGAGTACCTGATAGATTTGGATTAGGGGTCGGTCAAGACTATCTCGGGTGATCATTCTAACATTTCTCTATCAATTGAAGATGGTTGGATTATTGCTCTATCCTAGGCATTTAAAATGTCAATTAATAAATCTTTGCATCTTTCTCAATAGCTACCGACGAAAGCCTGGGATACGATATGGGAGGTTGACTTAGAGGCTTTGCAAGAGGATGTTGAGCTACTTTCATCTCTAGTAGTTGTAGGAACTATTGTATTAAATGAAAAAAAGAATGATATTTTTGTAGAGAGGAAAAATATTAATGAGAAATGTATCTGAGCGGTGGATGGTGGCATAAAAACCCTATCCTAGCTCATATTATCTGACTTTTACTTTGCCCCATCAAAGGTAAAGGGTCGCAAATTTAATAAAAAAAGTCCTTCTACATCAATTTTGATGATTAACCATGAAAATAATTTACAAGCTGACTCTTCTTTAAAAGAAATTCAGAATTCGATCGAGATCACTCAAGACAGTTAAAAACTCAACCTTCCTGATTCGACTCCATAGAGGGAAGTCGAATATGAGATCTTATCAGATAGCGACTTCCCTAAAATAAACTTTTATGGGAGTCCTATTATGATAGACTTTTTAGATTCTGACTCCCACTCAGAAAATGACAATGCACTGCCTACGGAGAGTGTAGACACCACACCAGTTTGTCCTCCCAGTCAGATCATGGAGGTATAACTATTGACCTTATTTTTGTATGAGGTCACTAGGACCCACCCAAGTTTCATTCTAGTGACCCAATAATTGACACCTATCAATATTCTAATCATATAGGTCCCAGTCAAAATCCAATCTAATCCTAATCAAATCTAATTCCACTTTTCAATTCAATCTCCAATCCTATTTCAATCAACTTGCAATCAACCTTCAAGTAATATCCAATTAATCTCAGTCATTTATTTGATTTTCATTGATGTGTATACTTCAAACTCAACCATTCAAGTCCAAAATCCAATCCAAATTTAAGGCTTCAAACCAAGTTTCAGGGTTAAAGGCCCAAGCCCTGAAACCCTTTCTGGGTTATTTTTATACCACCTCTAAACCCAATCAAATGACATCTCAATCATGTTATATTAATTGAATAATTATTAGATATGACTCTAGGGTCAACCCACTAAATTCGAGCTCAATATGAGGCTCCTAGCCCCAAAAACTAAATTTATTTCTAATGGCTGCAAAACCTTCAAATATTTATAGCTTGTGCCACTAGACTTGCCATCTTATGTAATTTAACCTTGGGACTCTCCCCAAAGCTTCTAACCACATCCATAACCTTTGTTATGATTTTTGTATTAGTAACCCACACTTTTTTGGACCCAACTTGACCTAGAGTTGACTAGGGGTCAAAATAACCAAAATACCTTTTATGGGGATTTTTCTCTTTCCCCTAAAATTCAAAAGGACCTAGCCATATCAAACCTCAAAACCTATTCCAATGAATCCTAAATGTCATATCCACCCTTTGGTTTGACATGGTTGACCAAGTCAACCATGGTTGACTAAAGTGCCCTTTAAGGGTTTAAAAACCAATTTCAAACCAAATAAAATCCTCATTACTTGAGACCACTTCCATTGAGTTTATATGATCAATTTGAACTCAATGAACCCAACCATTAACCCTAGGTCAACTAGGTTGACCAAGTTAACTAATTTTGACCAAACACATATATACCTTCAACCTTTTCTAACCCCTTTACCAAGGCTTTTCCAAATCTATTCAAACTTATGGGATGACCCATTAGGTCTCTAGAGAAGCCTCCTTGAGATCCCAAGGCTTTGGGCTCACTTGGGTTAGCCATTTGGCTTGACCCAAGTTCCCAAATAGAAGTCTCTATTGAGCAAAACTCCACTCTAAGTCAAATTGGATCAAACCAATAGTTACATTGGGTTCCCCAAAACCCCATATACCTGCCCTAGTTGACGCAGCTCTTGAGTCAACTTAGGTTTGGAATTGGGCTAACTCAAAGTGGTCAAAACCACTAAGGGTTGAGCCATTTCCCAACTTAGACCTCACCAAGCTCAATCAACACTTGCATTGGCTTGCCCTAGACCCAAGGCACCTACTTTAGTCAGCCTAACAATTGGGTTGGCTTGGGTCAACCCCTAGACTAGCCCAAAGTGGTCAAAACCACTTTAACCTGAGCCCATTTCCTCTACAGTCCACTTTAAGCTGAATTTCACTTGTATTGGATGCCCCATGACTTAACCTACTTCCCCTACCAAACCCAACCTCTGACACAACCCAGGCTTGACCCAAAGCAACCTGCATTGGGTCAACTCGAGCCCCATTATTGAATTGGGCTACCTCCAGCCCAATTGAGCCCCTACTTAGGCTCGCCTGATCTCCAACTCCTTCTAACTCATCCTAACCTAGCCAGTGGTCGGCGACAGCTGGAGAAAATGGAAAACGAGTTCTGGTGGTCCCCCCTTTATAGGCTCTGGCCGAAGCTTACCTAAGGCCTAGGTTTGATTCCTCTGAGCTCAAAATGATTTCATAGGATGTCCCTTTTCACTTAGAGGCCATTCAACAGCCTGCCCGGTCGATCCAAACCATTCATGGTCATATGGGGGGTCATTTGAATAGGTCTTCCTCACCTAGACGTCCCAATTCATTCCCGTGTTTCAAAATTGATCCCCAAAGCCCTATGAGTAATCTCATAGCGTTCCCTAACTTCCTAGCTGTTCCTAGCCGTCATCCTGAGCGAACTCTGGTGAAAACTCTTCGCTCTGCACTTGAACTCCTATCTTTGGTGATCCTCTAATCGAGATGTCTGAAGGAGAAGTGTTTTCCATCTCTCCCTAAAGCTTCTCGATAGAAAAACCCATTCGTTAGGGCTTTCCATACGGTGAGAATCTTTTCCCGAGCTCCCTAGCTAGGTAGTCCAGTCAAGTGTGAAGAAAACTTTCAATTCAACAGATTTCCATCGTTGGATTGAAATCTTTCACCGTCCTGATCCTTCCTGTGAAATTTCAAAGGAGTTCACCGGTGAGATCTCTTAGATCATGCCAGAGAACGTGTAAGGCTACGGGTTCATATGGGGGTTGAAGACATAATCCTAGCCATTAATTTTAATCCATAGTTCGGATTAGATCCCATGGTTCTGAATTCCATTTGAATGCAACCGTTCGATCAATGATCAAATGGCTATATTTAATCCCACGTTTATACAGTCAGCCGCAATGATTGGCTGACGAATCGGATGGTGCCCATGTGTAAAGCACCAACTGCTATGTAAATCCGAACTTAATTTCACAAAAAATTAAGGGAAACTTCAAAAATTAATATCTACCAATCCACTTGACCAAATTAGGAGTTCTTAGGCTCATTGGAAAGATCTTAAGGAGATCTTTAAAAGCCCCATAGCTCTAAGCCATAATTCTACATTTGTTTATTTCAATTCCAGTAATAACCTTTATTATATTTTAATATTTATGGTTATATTATATCTCCTCATTGCTTGGAACTTTGGGAGATCAATCTTGGGCATGTTAAACGCATGCCCAAAATTTCTCCCATCTGTTCGATGTGTTTAAGGGCACTTCCAAGTCAATTTAAGCTTAGGGGTCATGGTTTGACCCCCTAAGTTTAAATTGATGCAATGATCTATCCACTGAGATTTATGATCAATGATTTTGTGTGTTAATTAAGTTTAGGATAGGGAGTTTAGAGCCACTTATAACACCCCCTCCCTTGCCCTAGGTAGTGAGCAAGGATTTTTCTAAGGTAACCTAGTGGTTACCTTGGGTTGTTTGGTTAGCCACCATAGAAGGTTCAATTTGGGCCAAAATTTAGCAGGCTTGTGCCTTGAGTTCAGGTGGACTCATGGTCCAAGTTTCACTGGAATTAGTGTCGAGTTGGTCCACCAGCTAGGGAACCCAAAATCAACCCTTAGATTTGACCAAGAACCTTATTTAATTCATATTAAATCATAAAAATTCACATAAGCCCTCTAATTTAAACCCTCAATCAATGAAAATTAAAAACCTTATGATCTAACATTTGATTTAACTTTAATTTAATTTCTAAGGGAAATGCATAATTAATTAATTTAATTAATTAAAAATATTTAAAAATTCCAAAAAATTCTTAAATACTTGGAAACATCCCCTTAGGTCATTTTGACCTTTAAGGGTGATTCCAAGAGGTTTGGGAGTGATTTGAATCAAAATCTAAAACTCTAATCTAACTAAATAATTTAAAAAAAACTAAAAATAATCAAATTTTGAAAAATCACCATTAATTCTAAAAAAAATTCAATTTAATCAAACCTAATATCATTCAACTCCAATTAAAATCTAGTATTTTCTAAAAATATCAAACCTCCAAAATTAAGTCAAAGTCAAAAAGTCTACTTTCTAATCAACCATTGTTCAAAACTTGGTCAGAACTTCAAAAAATCATAACTTAATATAAAAAAATTCAAATTGAGCAAACTTGGAGTCTAATTACTCATCTTAAGGTCTAATATTTAAGAAAAATATCAAAATTTTAAAAATCACTTTAATTTTAAAAGTTAACTTTTGGCCCATTAATCAATATAATTAAATAATTCCACAATTTCTAAAAATTAAATAATTCACTCAAAATTTCAAAAATTTTAATTCAATTATTCAAACCAACAATCAATATATTTAATTTAAATTTATCAACCTTTAATCCTCAACTAATTAAATTAACTTAATCAACATCGATCACTATTGGGTAACACAGGCCTACGAGGCTATTAGCTTAGCCCGAAGGAAGGTGACATAAGGTAACACAGGCCTACGAGGCTATTAGCTTAGCACGAAGGAAGGTGAAATAAAATTTACAGCCCCGGTGAGCAACATAATAACTAAAATACACCTAAAATAAGATTTAATATATTAATATTTAAACTCAAACATAAATTTCCCTTCGACCTTCAATAAACCTGACACCAGATAATTTCAACAAATTGCCCAATTTAGGACATATCAAAGCCACACAGCTTACCTCACATAATTTAGATTGTTTGCTATGACAACCAACTCTAGTCTAAGATAGATCGATGTTTACTTTTTACTGCTATGTATTGGGTTTTTAGAGTTTTTATTTCATGTTATGATTAAAAACTTTAACTATAATTTATGAATTGATATGATGGGTGATAGATTACTCTTAGGTTAGGAATTATCTGGTTGCTCACTGAGTTTTCTACAGGTGGCCATGCTTATGCAGGATAATAAAAGAGGGCTAAATTAATAATAAATATAAATTTTATAGGTGCTTCTTCCGTTTAGCACCCAAATAAATGGGAGCGTGGCCAAATGTGATATACTTTTTCTTCCCGGGCATATATATATAAATTGCTTGAGATTTATTGAATTTTAAATGTTTAGGATAACCTTGCAGGAGAGTTTAGAATTTTTCATTTCGAATATTGATGTAATTTATTTAAAGTATCAAGTTGTGAAAGTTAGTCTTTGAGTTGGGATATAGATATCCAAAATTGGATTCCAAAGAGGAAAGAATACCCCTTTGGGGGGACAGTCATTTCCATTTGGAAGCCAAAATTTATATAATTTTAACACCCGAAGTGAAAAGAATAACCTACCCTTTGGGGGAAGAGTTTTCTTTTTCATTTGGGTATCTAGTTACAACAAATCTAAGGAGCCCAAAAAGTTAAAAATAAAGAGTATCCCACTCAAAGTCAACTTACGTCAATCCTAGGATTAGAATTCGAGTTTGTTGTTAGTGGTGCCCTACAACTTTTAATTTATGTAAATTTTATATTGTAATAAAGAGGCATTTTGCCTATAGACATTATTTTATGAAATTAATTTGATTAATTGATGTGTTTGATTTATTTTGATTATGATTAGGACTACCTATTTTTCCTGGTTTTTTAGTGATTGTATGTCGTTTTTATTTTAGCCTAAATACGTGGAGGCTTGTGAGGATACATTATGTTAAAACTATTTTTACTTATAGTTAAATAAAAACTTTAAGATAACTTAAAAATTTTAACGATCTAAGAAGTAAGCCCGAGACTACCAGGAGTCAGCATGAGCATATTATTGACTTTCTCTTCCTTGTTGGGCACCTCCCCGCTTACAGGTTCTGGCAAGCCACTTGATATATTAGAGTGCAGTCCTATCAAGAGGATGTTATGCAATCTATATGAAAAAATTATTTTTAAGCCTTTTTAAAATTTTTACATATCATTTTATGCATTTTATTGAGTTGATTAGCATGCATCGTATTAGAAATTAATTTAAAAATGAGTCTAAAATTTTAATTGCATTTGATTCAAGCATTCTCACCCAATATAAGTCAAGGGACCAACTAGGATATGCTCTAGACGTCGGTCCCAATTCTCAAAATATTTAATAATAACTTCCCTACCACTTTTTCATAAAAATGATTGGGCTCATTGATTTTAATCGACTAGGTGGTTAGCTGGCTTCCCAATCCAGGCCGAGGTAAGTCTAGATTTTGTATTACATTAGCTAGGTTTTGGGTCACTGTTGTCCAGTACCCAATTTAGATTTAGGCTCTAAGACAGGTTTAGTCCTTAAGACCTCAATTTCTGAGAATATAATCCCAAATTTTTAATAAAATGATCAACTCAAATTAAAAATTTTCTCAATTCAAAACTTAAAGCCCAACACTTAGCTTAAGTTGTGGCACTTCTGAATTGTTTCAAAATCCCAAAGCTCCTCCTTCTCCTCCTCCGTCGACTTCAAAAAGAAGTATTCAAAATTCAATCTAATCCTTGTTGAAACTCCAAACTCACCTCCTTTAACATCACTCCTAAAAAAATCTCTAAACAAACTTTCTGCAGTTATTGTAATCGAGAGTATATATAGGGAATTCAACCTTCTTAGAATATAATTAACTATGAGGGCTTGTGCTTATAGGAGATTTAGAATTCACAACTATTTTTTAAAAATTAATTTTCAAGACTTAATTAGTCTTCTTTGAAAAAATTAAATCAACGATGATCATTATTGTAATATTCGATCGATCGATAATATATGATATCTTTTCCCTTGGGAAGATATATCAACTATTGTTAATATGAAGATAATGATGTTTCATCCAGGTTATGATAGTTAAATTTAGTTAGAACATCATTTTGACCCATTGGGGTCGTATATAGTTCTTCCTTGGATTTAACTATTATAATTGGGAGGAAATTTTTAGTTTTATTATTTGAACCCATTAAGGAATGATATCTTTTCCTCTCATGGTGATATATCGTTCACAATGACATGTTTGAATTTGAGACTGAAATCCTGAATTAAAATTCCTAAAAAAAACTAAGTTTTCCAAAACCTCTTTTTCAAACCCTTTTAACCCCAACAAAAAAGGGCACGCCCAGTGGGATTGAATTTCTCTCTCCATCTCTAATAATGGCAAAATTTTATTTCATCAGTAGTCTTAACTACCTTTCTTTTCATTAGCATCTCTACCAATTTCTTTCTTGGGAGAGCTTAGCCAACATTAAAAACACATATCAAAAAGAGAGGTGAAACCTCTGTCCAAAAATTGGGCTTTGACCTTATGTCCCCAAATTAACTGGTAGGGTGATAGTGTCAAGTAAAACTTTTAAAACCTCCATATAAATTTTATGAACTTGTATTATTAAAATAGGTGCATTAATCAATGTGATGAATGTAAAGACCCTCATATATCTTAAAGTTCATACACATAATCTCACCACCGATAAGTTTATGTTGTGCGGGTTCAACAAAAAGGGCGAGAAGGCTTTAGGTTCGATCACCCTACTTTTAGAGATTGGTGAGTTGAAGATGGAAGAAAATTTTCATATAACTGATTTGGCGACATCCTTCAACATGCTCCTAGGTAGGCCTTGGATCCACGAATATAGGATGGTTCCTTCTACCCTTCACTAATATGTTAAGTACCCGAGACAATATTGAGTTTGTGATTAAGGGTGATTTATAATCATTCTTTATTCAAGAGATCAAGATCTACAAGGATGCTGCATGCTATGCACTGAAAGGGTCCTCTGCCTGTTCTAAAGTTGAGATCAAGATAGAGGAGAAAATAAGTGAGCAAAGCTCCAGTCAAAATCAAGAATCAAAAGGAGAAAAAGAAAAGGATCAAAAAGTCTAAGAATCAGATATAAAGATGACCTCAAGGTCATAGTCTTTAGACCTCCAAACATGTTACCTCAAAGAGGTGGGAGGATGGCTCAAAGGGTACATGGTCGAGGTCGGACTTCATTTGAAAGAAGAACAACCCCAGTGTATACTGATCTGGAATAAAGTTCTAATAAAGAACCAGAAAAATAGGGTGCTGTAATTCTTTTTTATTACCAGAAAATCAATCCTCCTCCAAACTTTGATCTCACTTTAGAATGGGATAGTGACCCTGAGGTTGATGCTCCAAAAGTTTAAAGTGACAAGCCCGAATTAATGATGTATGAAAAGCTTAGTAGGAGAATTGAAGCCTTAACCTTAACCCCACTGTCCACGAGCAAGGTTACAGGGTTAGTGATTAAGGAAGCTCCTAACCTAGATGGCGAAGTAAGGAAAGCCCAGAAGTTCTATCGTAGCTCCTCCTCCTTAGGGAAAGAAGATGATGTAACCCTTGAGGAGGTAGATTTCAACAAATTAATAAAATTACCTGTTGGCTACTTTCCTGCTAGTATTATAAGTCTTATCTCTAAGGGTCTCATGCTAAGTTGATGGACTAATGGTCAGGCTTGATACCACAAAAGTCTTTGATATACTAAAAATAAGAGAAATTTAATGAGTGGTATCAGTTTTGGTACAATTAGTTTATTTGACGACGATGAATATTATCTTGTGATAACTGGTCATCTTTAATCTAAGAATGTCCCTATGAAAGTCATCGATTCCCTCAACAGACTTTATTTGGAAACTTTGGATGACTCTAATGAACTTCAAGTTCGGGATGCACCCCTACATTTGTAGAAAAAATTAAATCAATAGTTAACGAATTGAAAGAGGTTAACCTAGGAACGGAAGATGACCCTCGCCCCACCTTCATAAGTTAGTTATTGAGTAAGGATAAGTCTAAGGATCTAATTCAACTTCTTTCTAAGTTTAGGGACTGCTTTGTCTTGACATACGATGAAATATTGGGCTTGTCCACAGACGTAGTAGTCCATAAACTTAGAATCTGGCATGATGTTATCCCAATCAAATAAGCTCCTAGACGAATGTGCTTAGAGATAGAGCAATAAGTCATTTCTGAAATTAAGAAATTGGTTTAGGCTGAATTTATCTAAGAGGAACAATATCCCTCTTAGGTAGCCAGCATCGTGACGGTTCAGAAGAAGAACGGTTAAATCGGGATTTGTGTCGACTATAGGGATTTGAATAAGGCATATACCAATAATGAATTTCCTTTACCAATACCTGAGCTTATGGTGGATATTATCTCTTCGCATGTTATTTTCTCCTTTATGGATGAATCATCCGGTTATAATCAAATCAAAATGGCCTCAAAAGATGAGAGAAACACTACATTCAAAACTCCTATAGGAATCTTCTCTTATAAAGTGATGCTATTTTGCCTTTAAATATTTGTGCAACCTACCAGAAGGCCATGACTCATATCTTTAACAACTAAATCCACAACCAAGTTGAGTGATATATTAATGATTTGGTTGTCAACAGCAAAGTCAAAGAGGCTCACATGTATGACTTAAGAGTCATTTTTGAGTAGTTGTGCCACTATGACCACAAAATAAATCCCTTAAAGTATGCTTTTGGTGTCATCTTGGGAAGGTTTTTGGGCTTTGTAGTGAGGCACCATAGGATTGAAATTGATCCTGCTAAAATCGAAGGCATCTTAAATATGCCTCCTGCTAAGACCCTTACTCAACTAAGGTCTCTCCAAGGTAGACTGTCATATATAACGAGGTTTATATTTAACCTTTCTAAAAGTTATCAACTCTTATCTATCCTAGCCAAAAAGGACACTAAATTCATATGGGACGAGAAATATCAAAATGCTTTTGATAATATCAAAGAGTATCTTACCGATCCGTTAATCTTGGCAGCCCATGTTCCAAGAAAATCTCTTATTCTTTACACTACGCCCTTGACAAGTCACTTGGTGCTCTTTTAGCTCAAGTCAACAACGTGGGGAAATGGAATTCTCTCTATTACCTGAGCCTGAGACTTCTCCCCATGGAAATCTGGTACCCCTCAATCGAGAAGCATTATCTTGCTTTAGTTTTTGAAACCCAAAAACTAAGACATTATATACTTTCTCATCAAGTAAGTTTGATTTACAGAGTCAACCCGTTGCAAAATATTATGACCAGTCTTACATTGTCAGGATGTTTGGCATGATGTTCTATAATATTACTTCAATTTGAAATCAATTTCATCCCCCTACATGCTTTGAAATGACAGGTCATTGCTGACTACCCTGCAGTGCATCCGCTACTGGCGAATTTTCCTTTAAATGATGATTTACCTGACGAACAAATCATAAGTTATAGGAATCTGACGATCATGTCTGGGAACTATATTTTGATGGGGTGGCATCCTCTCAACGGGGTAAAACCCAAAAATCTACAATTCTTAGAAAAGCCAAAATTTTCCTTATTTTCATAACACCGGAGAAGCGAATGATGCACTTTTCCTATCACTTATCAGAGCCTTACATTAACAATGAGGTTGAGTATGAAGCTCTCATAACTGGCCTGAAACTTACAATTCTGATGAAGATTAAAGAGATTAAAATCATTGCTGATTCTCAATTGGTTATCAACTAGATTGTAGAAACCAATAAGGTCTTAAATTCTAAATTTCTCAAATATCACCAGTACACCATTCACTTGCTCGAGAAGATTCATGTTATAACTTTGTAAAGAATTCCCCGTTGAAGCAATTTTGTGGTGAATGCCTTAGCAAAGCTTGTAAAAGAATTCACATGTCCAAAAGAAGACTCCATTCATACAAAAATTTAAGGTCGTTAGGTCCTATATCCTATAGATTTGGAGCACATCAGCAAGTAGTCTTCCCAGGTCCTTTCTGCCTCTTCAACAACAGATGAAGAAGGCGATTGGAAACAACCATTCGTTGACTACCTTCAAGAAGGAAAACTTCCTTAAGATAAATCCCTCACTAATTGGATCAAAAAGCATGCCCTATCATATAAACTTGTGAACAATACATTATACCGCCAGTTGTTCGATCAGATGTGGCTACATTATTTAGATTAACGGGAGGCCCTACAGATTGTGAATGAGGTCCACTCTGGACTATGCGGTGCTCATCAATCAGGTCCTAACATGAAAATGAATCAAAAGACTTAGATACTACTAGCCTACAATGATTGATAATTGCATGAATGTTATAAAATGTTATCATCAGTGCCAAGTATATTGAGTGATCTTACATCAACTGCCTATCGAGTTACATCGCAGGATACCTTCGTGGCACTTCAAGAGTTGGGGCACGGACATTATCAGGCTAATTGACCCTCCTTCTTTAAAAGGTTATTGCTTCATTTTAGTAGCGACTGATTACTTTCTAAGTGGGCGAAAGTAATTCCCCTACGAAACATAATATCACACTATATTATGAAGTTCTTTCATGACCATATCGTATATCGATTCAGCTTACTTTGCAAAAATATATCTGATAATGGGTCCATTTTTAAGTCTATGAAAGTTGACAATTTTGCAAGGCACCACAATATTGATTAGAGATACTCAATAATCTATTACCCATGGGCTAATGGGTTGGCTGAGGCCTTCAACAAAACTCTAGTGCAAATCATCAAAAAAACCCTCGATAATAATAAGTATAAGTGGGATTAAAGGTTGGTGAAAGCCTTATGGGCCCATCAGACCACTTATAGAACCCCAACCTAATCCACTCTATTTGCACTAGTGTATAGGTCCGAGGCCGTACTCCCCCTAAAAGTGCATGTTCCGTTACTTAGAATTTCAATCCATTATCAAATTACAACTGAATAGAATGCACAACTCTAACTAGAAGAGCTTGAAGGCCTTGTAGAGCATCATCTCCAAGCTCAGTAGAGTTTAGAGTTGTATAAGGACTGAATGGTTCAAGCTCATGATAAGTTAGCGCGACCTAGAAGCTTCAAAGTAGGAGAATTAGTCTTAGTTCTTCAGAGGCCTATCTTAGCTCACCGAAAGATTGGTGAAAGTTTGAACCGACATGGGAAGGACCCTTCATCATAGAGGCAATCTACGAAGAGGGCTCATATTAGCTAGTTAACTGTAAAGAAAATCACCCAATGTTACCTGAATGGGTGTTTCCTTAAGAAATATTATGCTTGATGTAACTCAAACTTTCAATCAATAAAATGTCTTTGATTTCAGTGCTTAATTGCCTTAATTTTATTCAAATACAAAATAAATCATCATAAAAAATTAATCCATCCAGTTTTCTTTTCCTTTAGGTTATGATTCTTCCTTTCCTTAGGATTAAACGTGCTAGTGGTGGAGTACACCCTTGATGGCACCATCTTAGTTTTAATCCCTAATTTTCTTCTTCTTTAGGTTTGGATTCTTCTTTTCCTTAGGATTAGACATCTTAGTGGTGGAGTACATTCTTTGTGGCATCATCCCAGTTTAATCTAGTTTTCTTTTCCTTTAGGATAGGTCCTTCCTTTCTTTAGGATTAGACATGCTAGTGGTAGAGTACGCCCTTCATGGCACCATCCTAGTTTTGATCCCCACTTTTTTTTCTTTTAGGTTAGGATTCTTCCTTTTCTTAGGATTATATATGCTAGTGGTGGAGTACACCCTTCATGGAACCATCCTAATTTAATATAGATTTCTTTTTTCTTAAGGTTAGATCATTCCTTTCCTTAGAATTAGATGTGCTAGTGGTTGAGTATGCCCTTCGTGACACCATCCTATTTTAATCCAGATTTCTTTTCCTTAATGTTAGACCCTTCCTTTCCTTAGGATTAGACGTGCTAGTTACAGAGTATGCCCTTGTGGTATTGTCTTAGTTAAATTCAATTCCCTTTTCCTCAAGGCTAGGTGTTTCCTCTCCTTAGGATTAAAAATTCTGGACTTAACCTTTCCATTCGGACAACGCCAATATGTGTAGTAGAACTTCATTCTGCTACATATATTGGAGATTTATTTATTGACCTCATTTATGTATGAGGTCATCAGAACCCACCTGCATTCCTCCTTGGTGACTTGATGATTGACAAGTGTGTTGCATCTTAGATTTTAAATTTATGTTTGTATATCATATGAGTTTTTAATGATACCAAAATATTATTATGTTGATTATTATTTTCTCTTAACATATATTGGATATATTTGGTCTGTGTTATTTGTGTGTACAAATATTTCAGAAAAATCATACTCCAAACTGACAAAGACTTCAAGATGAATTAGATTAGCATTCCTTGTAAGTTATGTATATAATTTTTTTTTTTCTGAGAGAGTGTGATTGTAATTGGGTAACCGTGCACATAAACTGGGGGAGTGAGATAAAATTTATATTTTTAAACTAATCGTACTATATGATCCTTTATCGTACGGGATGATTTGACTTGTTAATTTCTCTAGAATGGCATTTACTGAATACAAAAATCTAGTTTATACTAGATTATATCGGACGAACATATTCATTTTTGAATAGTTTGTATAGTACGATGTAAGTTCGTACAGATGATTCCATAGTACAAAATCAGGTTTTTACTGGATCGTATCGGACAAACCTATTCATTTTTGAACAGTTCATACAATATAATGTAAGTTCGTACAGATCATTCCAGAGTACGAAATCAGGTTCATACTGGATCGTATCGGATGAACCTGTTCCTTTTTGAATAGTTCATACAGTATGATGTCATTTCATACAGACCATTCTAGAGTATGAAATTAGGTTCATACTGGATCATATCAGACGAACATGTTCATTTTTGAATAGTTTGTACAGTATGATGTCATTTCAAACAGACCATTTATAAAGTATGAAATCATGTTTGTAAAGGATCATACATGAATTTTTGAATTATTTGTATGTATGAAGTACGATCGTACTGTATGATCCACTTGCATCAAACTTAAAATTTTTAATTTTTGGACAGTTTTTCTTGTCCTTTGTATATAAAAGTCCTAAAAATTGACTGCCTAATTCTTCTTGCTTTGAAATTCTCTTGAGTGTACCTTAGGAGTGAGTTTAGGAGAGTATTTGGAGATTGAAAAGTGACGGATCTTATGAGAGAGATTTGTGAGGGGATTCACAAAGGTGCCCAAATAGTGAGGATCTCTTGTTCGTTCATTAGAATTCTTCCCTACTTCCTTGAAGGATCTTGAGAGAGAAATTTTAAAGAAGATCTGGTACTCTACAGTCACTAAGAGGGTGAGAAAGGACGTTGATATTCTGCCATCACCAAGAGGGTGAGAAAGGATGTTGGAACTCTGCCATCACCAGGAGGGTGAAATAAGGACGTTGGTACTTTGCCATTACCAGGAGGGTGAGAAAGAATGTTGGTACTCTGCCATCACCAGGAGGGTGAGAAGGATGGTGGGTTCTCTGCCTTCACCAAGGGATGAAAAAGGATGATGGTTCTCTACCTCATTGGGTTGGTGGAAGAGAGATTTTGTAAAGTCTTCTCTGCCTTACTGTGGGGGCTAAAAGAGAGTCACTTTACTATAGTGTAATACTTGAAGAAGGAGTCTCCAAGGAGTGGACATAGGTCTTGTTGGACCGAACCACTATAAAATCTGGTGTCTTCTGTTCTTTACTTTTTATCGCATTTTATTTTACGCATTTGTCATTTTTTGTGGTTGAAAAATTAATTTCAAAAAATCTATTGTTGTTATAAATTTTATTTATTAGAATCAATTTTTTAAAAATATCAAGAGATAATTTTTAAATTTACCAATTCACCCCCCCCCCCCCCCCGCCTCTTGGTTAGTCTTGGGACAATTGCATTAGGTTTAACAACCTACTCAAACTTTCAAAGTGTCCACTTGTCAATCATACAAGTCTCAATCAAATTTCGATCCAGTCCTTAATTCAAACTTCAACCCTAGTCTTTGATTCAAGAATTCAAACCAACTTTTTATCAAATTTTAAATCTAATCTAATAAATCTCAATAATTCATTTGATTGGGATTGAGTTGGATAATTCAAACTCAATCATTTACCAATGTCCAGTCTAAACCCAGGATTCTAAGTCAAAATCCCAAGGTTAAGAACCCAGGTCGTGAAACCCTTTTTAGATGATTTTTTAGTTTCCTTTAAACCCAGCTTAATGACATTTGATCCATGGTCTATCAATTATATATTGATTATGCATGTATCTAAGATCAACCCTCCAAATTTGAACTCTTTCTGAGGTCTCTAACCACAGAAGCTAAATATATTACCAAAAGCTCCAAAACCTTCAAATATTTATAGCCTATGCCATTAGACTTGTCATTTAGTGGAAATTGACCTTGGAAACTTTCCCAAAACCTTTGAACATACTCAAAACCTCTATTATAACATGTTGACTAGTAAACTTCATTTTTCTAGGCTTAGTTTGTCCCATGTTTTACTAGGGGTTAAAATGACCAAAATACCCTTTAAGGACATTTTTGGTCTTTTCCCCAAAGTTTAACATGGTTTGACCATATCAAGCCATAACATCTCTCCCAATGTGTCCTAAATATTATTAGGGACACATGGGACTCAAACTCACCACTTGGTTTGACTTGGTTGACCAAATGTCTATCCCAACCCAACCCAACAAGACCTACAGACTGGATAGGTCCTACTATGCTAGTTTGCATTAGACAAATCCTAAGATCTAAGTTCTTAAAACTATTCAAAATTTTCATCCAATTTTAACTTTAAAAAAACTACAAATCATGGAGCTGTTAATAATGATAAATATACTAAAAAATAAACTCATCCATTAAATTCTCTTTTCTTTTCATTATCAAAATGAATATAAAATAATTACACTGCATACATGGCTAGAGAGCGGAATGCAAAACACAGCAGAATAATAACCGTGATTGTATATATAAAAGTCAAAAGAAAGAAATACATAATACAAACTCGGATCAGGTCTTGATATTGCTACTCAACTTGCCCTTTCCCTCTGTCAGGCCCTAAAAATAAAATGCAAAAAAAAATGTAAGCTAACATAACTCAACATGTCACATTTACCAACCTAAATTTTTAAATGAATCTATTATTAAGCATTTAATAGAGTGCTAAAAGTAATCTAATAAATAACTATAATTAGTAGAATAGTAATTATAATTATCAAGAATTCAAATAATAGTGTTGGAAAAATAAATAAATATGCACCTCATATCAGAAAGAATTCTAAGAGTTTTGACCCTTACTCCTCCCAACAGACATAATTCAAATAATTTTGACCCTTATGCTCCCAACAAATAGAATTCAGAGAATGCTGATCCTTATAGCTCCTAATATCTAGCAACAGAATAGAGTGTACATATAGTACCAAAATATATATATTTAGCACCAAAATATAACTTCCTATATCCACACCAGAACTCCTCAGAATCACACAATTCAATCAAATAAAACCATAATTCATTGCATTGCATTGATATGAATGTAAATGAGTTCTTTTCATAAATTACCAAAATGCTCTAATGGTAGGAATCATAATAAACTATTGTGCAAAAATTCACTATTTTAAAATGTAACCAAATTACCAGAGATTATTTAGAATGTTATTTATGGACTTTAATAGTACTACATCATTATTATTAAGAGTCAAGATTATTTTCTAATCAATTAAAATAGTGAAATTCCAAAAAAAAACCCGATATATTTCTAGAAAAATACCTAAATGTTCAGAATTTCTATCTTTATCCGATCAACTTTCAGAGCTGGGCAGTCAGCTGAAAATAACCCGAAGCAGCCCAAATCTGACTTTTTTTCTCTAGAAATCACTTTCTCTCACTAGTTGGCCACTTGAGTAAGTTGAAATGAATGAAATAGTGAAAAATGATATTCTTATTATTAAAATTCAACCTAGAATCGTAGCGCTCCTTGTGGGAATCCCCAATGCCGCAGCGTTACCCCAGTATTGATGCATTGAATTTTTTCCAAAATTTTAGAGATCTTAGTGCCAAAGCATCGCCAACCCCAGCGCTACGGTGCCCTAGGAAAAAAATTAGACTTTTACTAAAAAGGCAAATAGACCCCCGGTCATTGGTGGAGCCACGGTGGGGGCACTAGAGGCATATGCCCCCACTAGCCCGATGAAATTTTTTTTTATTTTTTATTTTTTATAAGTCTCTCTCTCTTTATATATATATATATATATATATATATATATATATATATATATATATATATATATTCACGCCTGTTCTGCTGAAGTACTTATCTCGTGTGTGAGTTTTGCACCATCTCGGTCCTGCTGAGGAAACCACAAATGGCTCAAAATTATTTATGATATAGCATTGGCCTTTGGAAGGAAATTATTACGTCTAGCTCTTGCATAGTACTTTTTTCCCTGGCTCCAAGGCAATATCATAAGCATTAGGTACGCAATTATGCTGGAATTTATGTCTTATTGAATTTCATTATGGCATTGGCAATTATGCGAGAAAATTGGAGTTCTTTTGTGTGTTCAGAATTATTTTTTATGCAATTTTGATTATATTTTGTAATTTGTTTGTTTGATTGCTTGTAAGTAAAGATAGTAATTGTATGAATATATATTTCTTCTCAAGTTCTTTAGCTTATTAAGAATGTGGCCTTTATTGTCAAGCTATTTATACGCATTAATTTTTATATGTATTTTGTTCATTTTGTTGATTATTTTGCTTTTCCATTATCCAACTTATGTGACTATTTTTTAATTGGTTTACAGTAAGGTTTGATAGTTTAAATTGTTAAGGATTAAACTAATAATGTGTTTTTTGCTTCATCTTAATCCAAATCATTAACTTAATCCCAAAATATTGGGGACGAGGATCGCAATTTTCATACAATTACTAGGTTCACATAATCGAGATGAGGATCGCAATTTTTTATTCAGGTTAAAATATTATTCATTAAATATATATTGCTAATTTATTCAAATATGTTTGTTCTTTTTTATTTAATTATATATTATTATATTTTTTTTGTTATGGATATGGAGAGATACTTCAAAAGAAAGGTTGTGGTAGTTGCGCAAGATATAAATTCTAATGATACTAATACACAATCCAAATATCTTCATGTGGAAAATTTTGATGATACCATTTAACCCTAGATTAAGGAAAAAATTATGATTATCATTCAAATGATAGGGATATAGTGAGAAGAACATACTTATTAAGAGGATTTTGTCAGCCTTAAGATCATGAATTTTCACAAACATAAATTGAAAATAAACTAAGTAGGTTTAATCATATGTGATTTAATGATTACAAAGCATAGTTAGAGTATAACCTCACCAAAGATGCAACTTATTGCTTATTTTGTTATCTTTATAGACAAAAAATTAGAGAGCAAGCAAGTGATGATAGCTTCGACAAAAAGAGATTTTGCAATTTGAAAAAAAGCGATAGATTTCAAGTGCATGTTAGAAAACTTAATAGTTCTCATAATATTGCATGGAGAAAATATGAAGATCTAATGAATCAAAAGCGTGATATTAGATTTACTATTACAAGACCTTCTAATCAAATTTAAATAGATTACAAAACTCATTTAACTGCTAGTATTGATTGTCTGATTTTTGATGCATCAAGGGTTAGCATTTCATGGTCATGATGAATTTGAATAATAAAAAAATCAAGAAAAATTTTTAGCACTACTTCATTTCCTTGCATCGTACAATAAAAATATAAAAAATGTGGTTTTAGAGAATGCCCCAAAAAATAATAAACTTATTGCTCCATACATTTAGAAAAAAATTACTAATGCTATTGCCATCGAAACTGTGAATGTCATCAAGAACAAATTAGGTAATGATCGATCTCTTTAGAATTTTATTGGATGAGTCAAAAGATATATCAGTAAAAGTGCAAGTGGCTATATCATTATACTATGTTGATAAAAGAGGGTGCATAACCAAGCGATTTATTGGACTGTACATATGCTTTGACACTAAAAAAAGTTATTGAAGCTCTTCTAATAAAATATGGATTAAGTACATCATGAATATGTGGTCAAGGTTATGATGATGCTAGTAACATGCTTCGTGAGTTCAACGGGCTTAAATCATTGGTTATGAAAGAAAAATATAGTTCAACTTATTATATATAAGGCCTTGCACTTTAGCTCCAATTGGCATCGACCATTGTGGCTAAAAATTATGTTGACATTGCTTTAGTTTTCAATACTATCTCTAACTTGATAAATATTTTTAGGAGTTCCTGTAAAAAAAGAGATCAACTACGCAAAGTGGTGAACTTTTCAAAGGTAGAGGTTTGAATCACGAAATAGGCCTTTAATAAGTTGGAGATACACGTTGGGGCTCATACTATGGTTATCTTATAAATATAATTCTTTTTTGTATGGATCTATTGTTGATGTTCTTGATATAATACTACAAGATAGATTAAATAGTGACCAAAAAGGTGAAGCTTATGCCCTACTTGATGTTGTGTAATATTTTGAATTTATTTTTATTTTGCACATGATGAATTTTATATTGGAAGTAACAAATGAGCTATCTCAGCTTTTATAAAGAAATGATCAAGATATCATAAAAGCTATGACATTGGTAAAAGTTTCAAATAAAGGCTACAAAATATGAGAGTTGATGGATGAAAAACTTTGTTAGCAAAAAGGATGTGCTTTTTGTGTGAAGAATAATTTAGTCATTTCAAACATGATTGATAATTTTATAATGCAAGGGAGATTGAGGCGTCATTCTCAAGCAAGCACAATTGAACACCATCACAAAATTGAGTTATTTTATTCAGTTATAGACTTCAAAAGCTTAACAATAAATTTGATGAGATAAACACTAAGTTGCTTATATGTGTGGCTTGATTAATTATATTGAAAAAGATATTTTTAATAGTATTGTTAATGAAATGATTATACAACGATGTCAAAATATGAAGACTCGAAGAAAAAAATTATAAGTGTAATGCAAGAAAAATATGAATATTGCGTGTTATGGATTATAAGTTTTAAATTATATAATTTATCTTTTAATATAACATGTCTAACAAATTTTTTTTTTAAATCGTCAATGCTGGTCCCAAGCCTGGATGACAAAAGTCAAGGGTTTTTTCAGTAATAATAATTTGGGCCCCCACATAAATTTTTTTTTTTGGCTCTGCCACTACCCCTAAAACCTATTTTAGAACACATAAAGACTCTCACATGCACACAAAATATTCTCAAACTCATGCAGAAGGGTTTAAATACAGAAACTTAATAGATTCCCATGAATTTGGTCAGTTCATAATGGGTTAACTACACACTAGCTTTCTTGTTGTTACAACCATGACCTGAAATAAAATACAGAATAGGTGTGAGCCAAAAACGCTCAGCAGGTCACACCAATCAATCATAATTTTTAATAATTAACTCTTTATCCATATATTAAATTAAAATAATGATTTGTAGGCTATTGAACTGAATAGAGTATTACTAACAAGTAACAGAAATTACATTGGCTTTTTAGTGAAGGTAAATAAATAAGTATTTCATATATGGGACTAAAATGTAACAGATTTCTCTCAGGTCCATATACCTCCCATTAGAAATAGATATCAAAATTTTAAGCCCTTGTAACACCTGATGTATTTAGTATAATAAACTTCCTCCAACATCAGAACTCCAAGAATCACACAATTCGAGCATAATAGCACATATATAATTGTATTGTAGTTAAATAAATAGAAATAATCAAATTGTAGAAATTCACAAAATGTACTATCGGTAGCCAATAGATTCAATAATTAAGCAGAAATTTGTAATTTTAGAAATTCATCAGATTACTAGGTATTATTCAGAATGATGTTTTGAAGCCTTAACTATTCTATGGAATTATTTTTTGAGATTAGGATTATTTTTTAATTTGCTAAAAATAGCTCAATTTTTAATTAACCCCACAGAAATTTTTTAGAAAAAATACCTAAATATTTAGAATGATTGTATTTATAATATATAGAAAGTTACACGATGAAAGTTCAACGGATTTGAAATTACCCCCATTTTTATGCTATGAATTTATAAATTAAATCAGAAAAATCTCAAAATGTCCATATTTTTCATAAACTAAGATAGAATGTAATCTAGGATAATTGTTTGAACTGATCCAATAATAGAAAATTAACATGAGTTGTCCAAAATGAACTTTCACTCTCTTAAATCTCTCCCTTTCTCTCTCTAAGCCGATTGCTCATTTGGGGGAGAAAGTTTTAACAAGGTGGATTTTAAGTGGAAATAATTTTTCTATAAAATTTTGACCTGACACCATTACGTTCTAGACAGCAACACCGTAGTGCTCTCAATACAGAGCATTGTGCCGCAGCGCCCGACCTAGCTCTGTGGTGTTTACCAAAATCCCCATAAAGGTAGAGAGCTCACTGCCACAATGTCACCTACCCCGGCACTGCGACGCTCCCAAGGAAGAAAATTTAGATCTTGGTATCATTTACACAGACTCTTGGGACCTATTTTAGAATAGTTTCAAACATTCACCTGCATAAAAAACATGCACAGACATATACAACAGGTAGAGGTGCAAAAATTTCATTATATTACTCTTGTCAGATCGAGTAAGAACAGATATAATTGCGCAATGCTTCAGTGGGTATTATAATTTACATGCCTATAGGCTCTAAGGGACTTCAAAATATGTTGGGGCAATTAGAATTTAGAGTCCTATTGGCTTTTGATAGTATTAAATACACTTATGATTGGACTACTAAACTATGGGAGTAGGCTTGAGTTCAATTGGGTTAACCCCTGCTCAAAGGGAACTTAGCATAAGGCTTTCAACTAATCAAACATTAGGGGGAGCTAAGGGTTTCCTATGAGATATCACCAATCTAAAAGATTTCACATTAATTTTAAAAGGAATCCTAGCAAGGCTAGGGCCATGTTAGGTAAAATCCAAGGTTTAGGAAGTAATTTGTTTTAGTCAAACTAAGTTCAAAGAAGTTCGCCTAAGAGAGCCTAAATGGTTGGCTCTAAGCTAGGCCAAGGGACATCTTAAACTAAAGCTAAACATAAGACATGTCTACTATCATTCAAAATGAGGTTAACATCTTGATTCAAGGCCAAGAACATGCTCAATGAACTTCATGATTTTAGAAATCCAATTAGCAATTAACCAAAAAGTTCTAATTTTTTAGAGGTAGAAAATTAAAGTAGCTAAAATTCTTCGAAAAATTTGTTCATAGATTCTATATTGTGAGATCCGTTTATGATCTAAATCTCATTCAATTTAGTTGGCAATTAAATCCATATCAAAATTCTAAAATAATTTCTAAGTAAATAGATTAGAATAACTAGGAGCCATCTAATCCCATTAAAATCCTAGCTAGTGGCTAAGATTGCATCTTCTTCATGTGTGTGTAGGTTTAAAACTAGAGGAGTAGAAGCTTTTAGGCTAGGTGAACCAAGCAAGTCCATCGAGTATTTCTCCTACCATGGTGGACTAAACCTCAAGATCTTGATGGAAGGGAATCACTCTCCTCATTATAGCCTCACTCACTCCACAAGCCACCACCCTTAGGATCACCCTAGGGTATGCGTTTCTCATCTCCATAGCCAATTTGGGCTGATGAATTTGATCACTCAGCTTGAAGGAAGCTCAAGGCCATAAGTCCTTTCTGTGAACTACTCGATGGACTTGCTTATACTTAAATTTTGACTGATGATGTCTTGATGAGTGGGGAGAACAAGCTGGGAAGCTGCTGGGAGCTTTGGAATTTCTCTCTGAGCAAATTATAATAAAAATATTAAAGACATACACGACGAGCAAGTTAGATAATTGGACACAATCCTTAGAAATAAATTGGGTTGTTAATTCTTAACACTTTAAAAGTGTTGTCTTCACAACTAAATTATTTTTAAAATTATATTTAGAATCCTATCTTTAACAGCCTAAATACATATTTTGATAAAAAAGGTCATAAATTTGATTAAGTGACTGTTTGGTTAGAAATAAAATGGGTATAACATATTTCAAATACAATGCTTTTAAAAATATTACTGCTTGATTGGAAGAAAAAGGAATGCAAAGTAAAGTAAATATAATATAAATCATTTTAATTAATTTTTGAGGTAAAGTAAACTAACGCAGTTTTGAGCGAGAACTGTTTACACCATAAACAAGCTCGCTTGACCTCTATCGTCGGTCGCTGCAGCCGACCGCCACCGTCGCCTACCGGTCGTTGGTCATCACCACCTGCCATCAGCCACCAACCTCCACCGCCAGCCTGCCGTCAACCTCCACCGTTGGCAGCCACCACCACTGTCGGCTTCTGTCGATCATCACCGTCATCCGCAGTCACCACCGCCGCCGTCGGACACCACCTACCGCCGGCCACCACCGTCGAACTCTACACTATATTCATTTACTTGTAACCAAATTAAAAAAATATATATTCATCTGCATTTATATTACATTCATCCAAACAACTCGTATTTTCTTTATATTATATTCATTTTATGCTGCATTCATTTTTAGTCAACTAAATAATCCTTAAAAAAATTGTACTCAAATGCTGAATAAGAGGATGATGAGGAGAACATCTGCCAATGCCACAAATGTGAAGCTCTACAATAACCTTCTGACAAGCTAGTTAAAAATAAACTGCAGTTACTGAAAAAAATTGTGCTGTATATTTCTTAGCAACTATAATTACGAAATTTTAATGAAAAAATTGTGGCGGTGGGTCTCTTCAATGTTCCTGTGTAAATTGCCAAAATGTGACTCCTAAATGAAGCAAATATGGGACCCACCCGAATTGGAGGAAGTCCTCATGTCGTCCAGTCAAGGGGAATCTAGGCTCCGTGACGATAGGTTGTCGACGCTGCTTTCCCGAGACTGGAATTTGCGTCAGAATTCACACTACATTTTATTTTATTTTTCTTCCTTTCCCTCAGAAAATATTTTCTCTCTTGTCTCTATCACAGTGAAAGGAAAGTTGAATCAATGAGTTTTTTTTTTTTTTAAGAAACAGTGGCATATCTCCTCGCTCCCGCTCTTTTAGGAGTCATTTAGCGGCGTATTTAATCCGTTGGTAGAACCCAGCGATAGCTAACTCACAGGCATCAGGCTCATACTTGCCTTCTACTCTCTAAGGAGGCGAGCCGAAAGAGGAATCGAATGTGGGTTGGGGGTTCCCAATCAAGATCGCCCACCAACCAAGTTAAGCCTGATGAGCAATAAATAAATTCTTACTTAACGAAAATTTATTTTTTATTTAAATATGTTACTCGGAAAAAAAATGTTGCATCATTTATAGGTTTTGTTAGAAATAATTTTTTTTAAAAATTTTTCAATAAGAAAAACAATTTGTAAAGTATAATATTTATTTGAAAGATAGCTTTTTCATTTTTATTTTCAAAAAATTATTTTTATAAAATTTACTAATGAGGGTCTGTTTAAAATAACTTTTTCACTATTTTATTTTTCAGACAATAATCATAATTTCATTTGTTTATTGTCTTTTTGTTATTTTCTCACTGATTTTTATAAACTTTTATGGTGGAAAGTTATTTTTTCCAACAAGAGTAGCTAAAATGATACGTTTTGGATGACTTTTTCGTTGCATTGTTTTTTCAGACAACACCATAATTTCGATTAGCCACTGCTTTCTCATTATTTTTTTAAAATATTTGTAGTGGAAAGCTGTCTTCTGCAACTAGAGCAGCTAAGTTATATCAGCACGATAATTTTATAACCAATTTTCTAAAACTTTATGATCATCCTAAATAGACCTTAAGCTATTTTCTCCGCATCAACTTTACCCATGGACACATATTAATAATAATATTCTAAAAAAAAGTTCAAATCTATAATCCCAAGATACATACAAAAATTGAGTCAGAATCTTTTTTTTATAAATATTGTAAATTAAGTGCAGTACAAATTACTCATTTCAAATAAATAAAAAAAATATCTGATATGATTTTTTCCGAAATACACAGTACACAACCCTTAATTCATGATCATTGTCACTCCAATCTTGGTTTCTTCCCCGATTCAGTAGGTCCGGCCTCCGGCAACCTCAACTCACTTGTACTCGCCTGCTCGTCGGCCGCCAGAGGCCGGCGGTCGAAGGATCTCAGGCTGCCTGATCCAGTGTATAACCGGCACAAGCTGAATTCAGCTCGAAGCTGCAAAGTCAAGAGTTAATTGCTTTATTACAAAAATGCCATTTATAAACAAAGTACTGGTCACCGGGTAGACATATATACCTTTGGAGTCTCACCGGGCACGGAGGCCGCAGAGGCGGCGGCGGCGGTCGAGGTGGTGGCCTGGTCTTCGAACAGGCGATACTCGTTCATTTTCCACTTGGTCTTTTGGCCCGTTGGAGCCCGACCGTTGTAGAAGACCATGGTCTTCTTCATGCCGAGTCGACGCTTAGTGGAGGAATATATTAGAATCGGCGAACCGGTGGCTTTCCAGTAGCCGGTGGTGGTGGTCCTGCTAGGCCGGCCACCACTGGCTTCTCTCTCCTGTTGTGGGCAGAAGAAGAACCATTGCTCCTTGTCTTGAACGCATGGCTCTCCTGATAGCTCTGGTAATCATCAAGCAAAAGATAAACTATTTTGAGATAAATAGATAGAAAAATACACGAAGGAACGCTGATATAAATGTGTAATGAATAATGACAGAACAATTACGATAAATTTAATGAGGTTTTTTATCAAATATTTTAGCTATTCATGTCATGAATGATGAACTTAACTTATTTCAACATTTCTGCATAAAATATTAAAGCACTGGTACTTCATGTAGAATGAGGAGAAGGAGTTTACCAGGGAGTTGCCATGGCTCGAGGGAGAACACATCGACCACAGGAATAACGCGTTCCATATCACTGCGCAAGTTATTGAGCTTATTTTGGAGGTAGAAGGAGAGAAGCTCTTCTTCAGTTGGGTAGAAACGGAAGCCTGGAAGAAAGCTGCTCATATTCTCTCTGATTAGTTGAGACCTTGAATTCTCTGTAGTTAGCTTTCGAGGGAATAGAAGAGGTTCATGATATATATTGGCTAAGGAGTCTGGAGAGGGTGGAGAGAAGACGCGTACGTGTCGAGGTTTCTTGGGATAGCGAAAGGTTCTGACAGTGAAGAATCTGCTGTGAAATTACGGGTGATGGTGGGCCTTGTAGAAAATTTGGAAGGGGAGGGAGCGGAAGAAGTCAATTGATTCACTGAAGCATAAAAGTGGAGTTGGTCTTTAAGAAATAATATATCTAATTAGATGTTTTTTAAGGCAGCAAATAAATGGATAAATTTGTAAGAATTGACTTAATGAATTTTTAAAACTTAATGTATTTGAAAAAAAAAATAGTCCGTACGAAATAATATGATAGTCTATGGCAGTCTATAAATAAGATTCGAAGTGTCGCACAAATTATAAATGCATGCACTAAAAAATCTTAAATTGGCTAAGTCAAGTGAAATCGGATAGATTTGATCATTTCAACTACTTTGTGCCAAATTCTTAAAGGAGGGGGTGAAATTTTATAATATTATTTAACTAATTTACATAAAAAATTCAATTCATCATCACTAATAGATGGGTTAGGAGGATCTTGAGAAGGAATGCACTCTCACTTTTCTTGTGGTCATGTGTAATGGTATAATGATAACCTTGGACATATGTGATGGTAATGACAATTTGGTTTATGATGAGAGGAAGGGTTGTTTGTGTCACAATTTGACTTGTTATAACGCATAAGCAAAACAAGTCATACCGTCTCAGATTGTAACATGACAGAATTTCTAAGATCGAATTGGAGAAAATTGCAGAGTTCTCATATATATAAATTATAGACTATACAACACTAAAATTTTAAGTAACTTCATAAATAATCATCATTAAAATTCTCTTTTCATTAATCTCAGAAACATATACAATCAAAATAACAATCTACAAATAGTACATGGTATACATCACAGAATAGAATAGAAACTGACCATGACTATCAAAATCTAAACAAACATTCCTATGCAAACATAGATCTCAAAACCTACAACTTTTCTTTACTTAATCTGCCCCTTCCTCTTATCTTGACTTAAAACAGATGCAGAAAACGTGCACAAGTAACCACAACTTAGCGTGTCACATTGAACCTACCCAAATCTGTAATAATAAACAATAGAAATGAAGTAAAAAATAATAAAACAAATTCATCTGTAAAGAAGTTTAAACAGACCACTCATAATAAGCATATATATATATATAATAGGAAAATATAAATCTATCACACCAATTCAAAGTAACAATAAACACATCATGCATATTGATTGCTCATAGCAAAATACATTCATTTCCCTCAGACCCTTATACCTTTCAACACATACATAATTTAGATTTCATGCCCATTATGACTCATAGTGCATAACACTCAGATATTCAAAATTTAAGATCCTATGACTCTCATTCAGATATTATAGCACAACAAAATCTCCAACAGAACTTCGCTAACTCACACATTTCATATATATATAACTTAAAATAATTGCATTTTCAGATGAAATACCAACATCAAAGTTATCAAAGAATTTTCATAAAATGGCCTTTTAACAGTACACAAAATTTCGAGGGAAACTTGCACACAATTTCATAAATGTAGAAATTTTCCAAATTATCCCATATTATCTGCAGCTATATTTCCCAGCTTTTATTATATTATAACATTATTTTTTGGCATCAAAATTTTTTTTTAGAATGTTAAAATGGCATATTTTTAGAATTGTGTGGTGAAAATTTAGAAATAAAATATCAAAATGTGCAGAATATTGACAACTAAAGCACATTAAAAGTTATATGGTGAAAATTTATCGATTGATCCAATATTCCCACTTTTGCGTCAAATTTTTCATTAAATTATCATAAAATATTAAAAAATCTAAAAAATTTGAGACAGACAAAACATAACCTACTTTGATCTAAATAATTTTTCAAATTGACACAATGAACAAAGATGACCTAGGGCTGCCTAAAATTCACTTTCTCTCTCTAAAAATTTTCCTCTCTCTCTCTAACTAGCAGCTTAAGGGAAAAAATTGATTTCATTTGGTGAAAATGAGTAGATTGATATTTATTAAAATATTTTTAGAACCGCAACACTCAGAGACCAAGCATTGCAGCACTCCCTTCAAAAACTAGAATTCTAGAGAAAACGGTGCCACAATGCCTTAGACCAGCATTGTAGGGCCTAAGGGCTAGGCACAACATCACAATTGTCATGCCCCAAAATAAAATTTGGAAGAATTAATTATTCTTTTATCTTTTATAATTTATAACAATGACCATGAGAGCTATCTAAATTCTTTTATGAATAATAAACTAGGAACAAAAATTAATTTCTATTAATTAAAACACAAATATACATATGTATTCATACTTCAAAAATCATATACAATAGTCAGGAGTTACATAAGTACAACATATGATCTATCATATACTTCTGACTATAAAAAAATAACTAAAGACAAAAAAAAAACCTGAAGAACCTTGTAACTGATTCATCTCACACTCCTGATCCTCTACCTTGACTTGAAATCATTTAAACTATATATAATGAGATGGAAAATCCAGTCGATCACTAGATCCTACAACTAAACTCAAAGTATGGTAAATAAGTCATATGCATGTTATCAGTTAATTCATAGTTGCAGCAGTTAATATGATCATGAATTTGTGGAAAAATAGTAAACACATACACTAGCAATAAAATCAGTAAAATAGTAGAACAGTATGGTATGGAAGCCAGTAAAATAGTATAATACAGAAATAATAAAATTGATAAACCAGTAAATCAGTAGATCAGTAGATCAGTAAATCAATATGGAGGTTGAATCAATTAGTAAATAATCCTTCCCAAATCATACATCATAGCAGTAAGGAATCGTATAAAGCAATTAATCAAAAACATCTATAAAAATAGTCATAATCTATAATAAGGCAATGTAATAAAATCAATATACACATGAGCTTTAATCATTCTATATTAGTATCCTATAACACAAGCTCGGCATCACTTGCTTAGTATCACTTGCTCAGTATCACATACTTAGTATAGAAATCACGTTCAGTAATAATAAATTAGTAAACAGTGAATCAATAATAGTAACAGTGATAATGATCAGTAATAATTTCAATATAAGTATCCATAAAATAAGTGACAATAATAGCAAAACATTACAGTTACAGTGAAACAAAAATTGGTACAATAATAGTAACAGTACAATAACAGTAGTGCATTAACAGGCATTTCAATAATCATGCAAAACATGCTAAATAAGTAAAGAGTTTTAGCTTGTGTGATAATTTTTTTAGTAGTTAGTAATCAGTAATCAATAACTGTTGTCTTAGTATACAGAGTCATCATTCCTTATCTATCGACATAGTAATAACTTTGAATAACTCCCAATCAATTAATCATGTGAATCAATTGAGGATAATACTAAATCACAATACTTAAAGGAAAGCCTATCGATCCATCAACCTATAGGTAAACATAATAAATTCAATTTAAAAGAAGTTGGATGGTTGTAATCAAAATAATAGAAAATAGAGATAAAATAACAGTTATCTACCATGATTCAGGCAATTTTTTAAAAAATAGCAAAATAGATCGTGTCCAAAATCCCAGCTTTCTCTTTCTCTCTCCTCCTTTCTTCCCCTTCTCCTTCTTCCTTCCACGATAATCCATAGCATAAGGGGTGAGGGAGGGATGGTGAGTGGAGAAAAAATAAATATATAAATAAATTTTAGTGTATAGCGCCATAGTGCTACCACCCAACGTTGCAGCACTACATCGAACAGAGGCTTCAATGTTGCAGCGGTGATTTCAAGTGTTGTTGTGCTTACATGCCAATACCACTGTGTTGACAAGCTCAGTGTCGTGGTGCTCTAATTCAAATAGATATTCAAATTTTTATTTTAAATTCATTTTTTTAAAAAATAGGGTTGTTACAATCTATCCACCTTAGAAAAATATCATTTTCGATATTTCCCTTTAAGATGCGGGCACAAAATTAATATAAAATAAACACATTTTGAAATAAATTTGTATAAATATCCAAATCAAGTTAATGTCAAATCAAAATCTCATCGAAGGATTCACATCAAAATAATAATCAATATCTATTATACAATCATAAAGTTCATTGAATCACATGCCATTCATTTATGCAATAAAATGCTATGTCAATTGATAATTTAAAATAAATTTCTTACCTGCCAAACTCTCGAGTTATTGTCAGTCTTTATAATATTGTAAGTTGTACACTTGTGACATCATTATAGTAGGTACTTTTGATGCTGTCAATACTATCAATATTAGTGTAACAAACTCCCTCTGACTACCACTGATAACTCTTTTATTAGCTATATATATTTATTTATCTTTCACTTTAAGCTCTCTATCCTACAATCCTTTGTCCTTTATTCTGCCTCGATTGTCCTACTCTAGAATCAGTTCTTCCTCCAAATCCTCTCTGAAGATAATCCACTACCTTTGTCTTCTTTCATAATGAATACATTCGTTGTAGATATTGTCAATCCAGATCCGTTCAAATTACTATATATATTTTTCTTAGCACTAACACTTTCTCTATCCCTACTTGATTTATCTCTAGCCCTCCTCTTACTCACATGATACTTGGAACCCACATTATACCTAGATGTTGGTATTACCAAATCAATCTCTATTAGTTTAGCCCGCTCCACTAACTTAGAATATGTATAAACACTAATAGATATCTTAATTCCCTATTTAATCCGTACAAAATCTATAATGTTTTTCTTCAACGGTGGGAATCAAACGAGGAGTGTACCTAGCCAATGCATTAAACTTAGTCTCATGCTGCATCACTGTCTTGCATCCCTATTCTAGTATGATAAAAGTTTCCTGTATCCATCGTCGGGCTGAAGGAGATACAAACTACATCTTGAATATTGTAGTGAATTTATCCCAAGTAATCTCTCCATTTACCTTCCCCTAAAACTTATCTCATTGCTGCCTTATCCACCTTCTCTTTGCTTCTTTTTCAAAAAGAAATATTACTAACGATACTTTCTAGTTCTCTGGGCACTACATATTGTCAAAGATATTTTTTATCCTCAATAATCAATCTTTTATAACCTGGGATCCTACAACACCTTTGAATAGTGGGGGCTTTAGTTTATGAAATATCTATAAATGTTTATCCCCCTCATCTTCTTTACTCTAAAATAGCTTGCTCTATATATTACCCATCATCTATGTTAAAATATTGATCAACTACATAACAGTGTCTGATAGTACTGGAGCTACACTATATTATTAATTCAATATATTTTGCTCTGGCAGATTTAAGTCATCTATTCACTGGTAAATATCATATTTGAATAATTCACACATGCAATCAATTATATATGTAAAATTATACACCTTAATCTACTAAATCTTACATGACTCACCTTCATTTCTTATAATTCTAGTTTATAATTTAATTCTTCCAACAACTGCTCTAATACTAATTATCATGCCCTAGAATTAAAATTTAAAAGAATTATTCTTTTTAATCTTTTATAATTTATAACAACAATCACCAGAGCTATCAAAATTTATTTTATCAATAATAAACTTGCATCAAAAATTAATTTTTATTGATCAAAATATTAATATGCATCTGTATTCATAGTCTAAAAATCACATATAATAGTCAGGAGTTACACAATCATAACATATGAATAATCATATGCTCTAGACTATAAAAAATAACTAAAGATGAAAAGAAACAAAACTTGAGAAACCCTATAATTAATCCATCTCACACTCCTGATCAGCTGCCTTGGCCTAAAAAGTATTTAAATCATATATAATGAATTAAAAAGCTTAGCAGGTCATTAATTTCTACAACTAAATTCAAAATATGACAAAAAAATAGTATGCATGTCGTCAGTCAGTTCATAATAGTTGTAGTCAATATGATCATGAATCTGTGCAGAAATAGTAAACACATGCGGTAGCAATACAACTAGTAAAATAATAGAATAGTATGGTACATAAGCTTGTAAAATATTATCATACAAAAAAGGAGAATTGATAAATCAATATACTAATAAATTAGTATATCAATAAATCAATAAATTAGTATGGAGGTTGAATCAATAAGCATTAAAATAATCCTTTCCAAATCATACTTCGTATCATAAAGAATTATATAAATCAATAAACAAAAAACATCTATAAAACTATCAGAATCTATAATAATACAACATAGTCAAATCAGTATACACATGAGATTCAATCATTTGATATCAATATCCAATCAATATCTTATATTATATGCTCGGTATTACTTGCTCAATATCACATGCTTAGTATAAGAATCACGTGTTCAATAATAATAAATCAAAAAAATAGTAAATTAATAGTAGTAATATTGCTAGTGATTAGTATTAGTGTCTATAAAATCAGTGGTCGTAATAGTAAAATAATATAGTTGCTGTGAAACAGAAATCAGTATAATAATAGTAAAGGTAGAATTATGATAGTAGTGTATTAACAGGCATTCTAGTAATCATGCAAAGCATGCTAAATAAGTAAAGAGTTCTAGCTTTGTGTGGTGTGTTTTCAGTAGTCAATAATCAGTAACCATTAGCTCAGTATACAGAGTCGCCACTCATTACCCATTGACACAATAATAACTCCTTATAACTCTCAATCAGTGAATCACGTGAATCAGTCGATGATAACATCAAATTATAGCATTTGAAAGAAAGCACATCGACCCACCATCCAATACAAGTCAGTCAGTCTTCAACCAACTTCAGTAAAACTAGCCTTGACTTATCCTCATACATACTATTATCATAGTGTTATAATAGTAATAGCAACTAGTTATTACTCAATCACATGCTTATATTCATTCACAATGCTTGTATTATCAATATGCCATATTAAAATACCAAAATTCATATTCTTGTAAATCATTTAGAATACAATATCTTTTATTTTATCATGTGAAATTAAAAAAAATTATACAGTCAAAATATTTAGAATCATCACTAATATACATATAAAAAGTTATAGGAGCAAAGTTCACTAAATCCTGGGAAAATATAATAAATTCAATTAAAAAGAAGTCGGATGGTTGAAATAAAATATTTGAAAATAGAGATAGGATAACAGTCGCCTACATTGATAAGAATATTTTTTTGTAAAAATGATAAAAAAAGATCGACGACCAAAATTCCAGCTTTCTCTTTGTCTCTCCTCCTTCTTTCCTCTTCTCCTTCTTCCTTCCATAGCTATCCACGGCATAAGGGGCAAAATCAAATCTTTGGAAGAAGGAACGATATTGCTTTAATCCAAATCAAAGTGCTTTACAATTTATAGGGCCAATGGTGACAATGATAAAAAATCTTGATGTAGTGCTTTAATATGTGATATGCTTAATGGCATATATATATATATATATATATATATATATATATATATATATATCAACTCCATTGGACCACAAAAAATTCTATTTTATGAAGTTGAGGTTTGCTTGGGCGAGTATAAGGTTCTCTCGATCATTTGACCATGCCTGGATAACCAAGCAGAGAGTAATGAACCATTTTATAAATGAGAATCATTAAAAGGTAAAGAGTAAAAGAGAAGTACATGAATTTATACTAGAATTAACATCAATCCTTACATGGTTTACATATCTTAGACTCTTTGAGGGTGTCACACTATTAAACAAAATTATATGATATTCATGCTACTTGCAGGTGGCACAAAAAACAAACACAACTTTGTAACATATAAACGGGGTCAACTAATGCACATTAATTATAAGTATGGAATATGCTAGCTAGTACACTATTATTGATATGTATATTACGTATCTTGGCTAAGAGTGCAAAGATGGGCATAAGTTAACTAAATTAATTTAATGTTTGACTAAATAACCAACATCTAAATTAGCATTGAGATGGATTCCACCAAGTGATATTTCATCATGATGTAGCTTCTATATAGTCTACTATGATCCAATTATTGAGGTGTTAAGGATATATCTTCATCCTTGATGTCTAAATTGAAGTCAATTATTGGCCCCCATGAGGCTAACACTATAGGAAAGTTGCGAATTTCTGGCGAAAAATTTTGAATTTTCTGGCGGATTTCAAAATTTTTCGGCGGATTTCCAACGAAAATGTCTTCAACGGTAAATCGAGCGTTGGAAAATTTTTCCATCGAAAAAAATCCGTCGGAAATTTTTTTCCGACGGATTTTGTCCGCCGGAATTTTTTTCCGGCGGAAGAAATCCGTCAGAATATATAAAACAGTCAAAAAAAAAAAAAACAGCCCAGGTGTGTGCGTCCGCTCCCGCAGCCAGCAGCCCCCAGGTGAGCCCGCTCCCGCAGCTAGCAGCCCGCGCTCAGCGGGCGCCCAGGTGCCGAGCCCAACCCACTCCCGCAAACCCGCGCCCGGGCGCCTGTCCGCGCTGAGGATCGATCCCAGGACCTCCCCCCCGCCTGCGCGCCAGCAGCCCACCAGGTGTGTGCGTCCGCTTCCGCCGGTAATGGGAGATTTTCCTGTATTATAAATTCATAGCACACATTTTGATAATCATAAGTATAACTTAGTTTAATTATTCTTGTATTATTTCTTGGACTATCACACTTGTTGCATATATTAGAACTAACAAGTATAAGTGTACAATGACTAAAAGCTAAAAGGAAAATAAGGTTCTTAGGTGTTTACTAGAATCTTGGGATGATGAAGTTATTACTATTTTTGAATAAAAAACTTTATCTACTTATTCCATTTATTCTTTATTGGGTTCATTAATAGCTTATAAATAGAAATTCAACTAAAGAATTATAGATATAGTAGATAAGCAAAAGAAATATCCATAGCATTGAATGCAAAGAATCATAGCAAAAGCTACAAGAAAATTTTGATGATGATGATGACATCGTATTACTAACATGGACATTCAAGTCACTCCAGAAAGAAAAAAAGTTCATTGAAGGAAGAGAGATAAAGAAAGAGATACCACTAATATTATATGCTTTAAATGAAAAAAGCTAGGCCACATAAAGTGAATGTGTTCCAACATGTAATGCTCTAGTTATAAGGAGAAAAATGAGATGGAATGTGAGAATATTAAGCTCAAAGAAGGGTATAAAAAGTATATTTGTTCAATTCATATGTGGAATCATCTACAAGTGAGCTTGAAGAACAGATGAATAATTTATGCTTGATGGATAAGTATACTCAGGTGACTCGGACAACGATTTGGTATACTTTTATAACAAAACTAAAAGAGGCATACCTGGATAGCAAGTGCTCAAGACACATGACTAGAGATAAATAAAAATTCATAGCACTCAAGCTAATGACCGATGAAAAGTAACTTATGGTGACAAAATGATAATGAAGGTAATTGCAATTGGTAAGACCATTAAGATTGAATACTTTAATAAAAATATTCTCTTAATTGATGGTCTTATACATTACATATTATCTATTGTCAATTATGTGATGAAGAATTTGATTTAAAATTTTTATCAAACACATGCTTATTGATTATGAATAAGAAAAGTATGTTAGAAGGTTTTAGGATGAATAATATTTACATGCTTAACATTGGTGGCATAAGTGGGTCTAAGGATACCCACGTTTTGAAAATAACTCTAGATGAGTCTTAGTTGTGGCATAAGAGACCATGTCATGCCAATATAGGCACAATTAATACAATTACTTAATCAAATGCAGTAATAAGGATAGTTATAATTTACAAATGAACATTTACATGATGCTTGTTAGCTTGAAAATAGGTCAGATCATCATTTCAAGAGATTAAAATCATTATCATATTTACATCATTAGAAATTTTACATGTAGATTTATTTGGCCTAGTTAGCACAATAGGTCTAGGAGGCAAATCTTATGATTTTATTATTATTGATGATTATAAAAGATTACCTATGTAAGATTCTTAGCACATAACATCAACTCCTTTGCTTTGTTTAAAATATTTGATGTCTGAATTCAAAGAAAAACTAGTTATCAGATATTTAAAATCCAAATTGATTATAGAGAACAGTTTGAAAATTGACTTAAAAGTTTTTATAAGAAGTTAAGAATAAGTCATAATTTCTCTGTAACTAGAGCATCTCAATAGAATGGAGTGGTAGAAAGAAAGTATAGGACATTGGTAGAAGCCTTCCATTTTATGTTTAATAAATATAAGCTACCTAAGTATTTCTAGGCTTAGGCTTTCAATACTATACATTATATACTAAATAGAGTGAACATTCATCACTTGACTTGCCCCTTAAGGTTAGGTGCATGATCAATAAAACACTTGATGAAAAAATGCGTGGAGGATACACAAAAATAACTTGAAAACTATATATTAAAATTGAGAATTTATTACAATAAACATTCATTATGGGCTACTCGGTGCATTAGTCGAGTTCTCTTTTGATGTCTGCAAATTGGGTTGTGCACACCCTAATGCCACTTGGTTGAGTTCAAGTCAAGTTGTCATCAATCATTGGATTATTTTCAAGGATATATAGTAATATGTCTATCATGAAATTCAATTCATTGAAGTTTTTCGGACGATAAAGAACTCGTCTCTAGGTTCAAGTTGGCCAAAAGTTCTTCTTTAGGCTATCTAGGCATGGTTGCCTAATCACCACTCCCCATTGCTTCACTTTATCTCTAGCTAAGTTTTGTTATTTAAATCATCAAGCCTAATTAATTATCAAAGCTTAATCTACCTTCATAAAGACCGATGTATAAATATTCATTTTATAACAAGCATTTATTAGGCCTTATAATATAATTTACTTATTTTCCTTAAATATAATATAATTTACTTATTTTCCTTTAAAATATATATAAAAAAATATGATGGTTTTGTCAAGAAAATTTTAAATTTGTTATACTTTAAATACTACAACAACATTTATTACTTTAAATAATATATTTATTTCAGCAATTTTCTTTGCATCATTTATTTCTGTATAAATTCAACGGCTAAACTAATATTTTATAGCTTCGATTTTTCTTTGACCAATTCTGCCCGTTGACTCTCATAAGTCATAAGTCTAATTGCATGCCACGCGCAGTCCCTTGAAGGGTTTGGCAGGTTTAATATAAACCGAAGATAGAAGAAGAACCGCTGTTTGAATATTATAAAAAAATAGTCCTAATAATTTTAAAATAAAATATTAATAATTTATATTAAGATAATCTTAAAATAATTTTAAATACTTTAAATCCCGTCTTGATGAGATGAGGATCAAAATAGTCTCCTAATTTTTATGAAGGAACAAAAATATTTCTGCTATTTAAAAGTCTTATTTTAGGCTTCGTTTCGGATGACTTTCTTACTGCTTCTTAAAGTAACTTTTTAATTTAAAAAATAAAATTTATGTACTAGAAAGTTGTTTTAAGAAGCAGTAAGAAAGCCGTCCCAAATGAAGCCTTAGTCTCTTAGCTTTTTAAAAGTACCCTAAATAATTCCACAAAAAAATTAATTTAGGCTTCGTTTGGGATGGCTTTCTTACTGCTTTTAAAGCAGCTTTTTAGTACAAAACTTAAAAGTTGAGGGATCAATTCGATTCTTTTCTTTTGTTATTAGAATAAGTTAACCTAATTTTCATTCTTTCGTGCTCTATATTAGAATATATACAACGAGAAAAAAAATTATGTTAGGATAAACCGATATAAAACATATCAAAATGAGCTTCAAATATCATATACAATATTAATTTTAACATAATGAGTATATTTTACATAATTTTTTTTTATAATGAATACATATTATAACCAATTTGATACTTATTTCAAGAAAATAAAATACATAGTTATGTATTTTAATATTTTATTACTCTGAAGGTAGGCTTCATTGTTCAGCTACTCCTTTGATATCCAATATTTCTTCTCAATCTTCTAGCACATAAAAAAAAATTATCAAAATATTTTGATATAATTTTTATCATGATTATAAAATAAAATAGTGAATTTTATAAAATAAATATTTAAAATTAGAAGATTTTTAGGGACTATTTTGTTTGAAGCAAAATGTGTGCAAAGTATTCTAAATGCAAGTGTATTGAGAATATTAGTGTTTAGTGTAAAATTTTGATGTTTTTCGAATGCACCGCCTATTGCAACTTTGTCGAATTTAGAATTCATATGATTTGAGATATTTTCAAATACACCATTAATTTATCGTGATTGTTGTCGTCACCTGCCTCCAGCCTCTCCGCCCCCAACGACCATAGTCCACCGCTGACCACAACCCACCGCCAACCACCGCCACCTGCTATTCTTCTCAATGAAAGGATAAACCCCCGAGAGCAATAATAGGACATTAGGAAGTCCCCAGCAAAACAAGGCCAATCGGCATCAAAACCAAATTGAAATCATGAGCAGAAAACATCATTAATTCCTAAGTTTCTTCGACCAAAAATTCCAATGAGATCCTAATTGAAAACCAAAATCTAGCAAAGCAACAAATAGCAGGGTACATAATGGAGCCACAACTTAAATAACATAAGGAATTAGAGATCAGGTTCTTTGATGAATATTTCTCTCGCATCTAAGTTGGTTTTTGATGCCATACAAAATCGTATAAGAGCTGAACACAACGATGAGCTTATAATAAATCAGGATATCATCAGTAGAGACAGTGATGAACATATTCAAATATTTCCTAAACACCCTGCTAATCTAATTCTTATATATCACAGGCGTATTGTATGATTTCCTAGGATCTAATTGTGAAGGATTGGCTTACCTAAACCTAGGTTTTGTTCTCAATCATTAGTAAGCAACAACTAGAGCCACTAATATTTCAAATCATAAAGATAGTATCAACAAATTTCTTTTTCTCAAAACATAATTACAATGATCCATTTCACATAAGTCTATACATTATACAAGTTAAAGCTGGATTATAAAATGTCCCTTGCTAACCGGTATCCAAAATTCTGCCTCTACATCTGGTTTACTTAGCAGGTTATTTACCTTTTTCTGAACAGTAAAAGTGATACATCATCAAAAAAATTTCTTGATCGGGCACGAATCTCGAGGAAAAATCAAGTTGGAAACTTCCAAAATTAATTTGGGATCATCCGAACTCCGATTTCAACAAACTTATAGTCAAACTGAACGTCTCAGAAATATGAACCCAACGACACCAAATTTGACTCAATCCGAGCCCAAATGTGTCCAAATCGGGGACCCAAAGCGCTGTTGGAAGGTTCGAGCCACAATTTGGATTACCAAACGGTTTCCAAACATGACATGCTTATAGTCGAATCGAGCGGCTCAATGAGACGAATCCAACGAGCCAAAGATCTCTAAAATTCTAATATCATTAAGACATTCAAAAGTCCAGAAAAAAGTCCATGATCAAGGGATTCAACATCGGCCGTCCATTCAAAACACTCCTGAAATACCCTTGATCTTCCTTTTATTTATAGGCCATGCCACTCTTAGAAATCTATAAATAGAGCCCCCTTTCTCATGGAAAAGGGGACCCCTAGCCAGAGAGTAAGGGAGAGATCGGAGATCACTCTGGCCCCCTTGCTCCTCCTTGACTACCACCAGAGTTCCGCCGGACCACCGCATGACGCCCGGACTTCTACCGAACCACCACCTGAGGCCTGGACTTGTGTCGGACCACCACCTGAAGCCCAGAATTCTACCGGACCACCACTTGAGCCCCAGACTTCTACCGGACCACCACTTGAGGCCCGGACTTCTGTCGGACCACCACCTGAGGCCTGGACTTCTGCCAGACCACCACCTGAGCCCCAGACTTCTGCCGGACCACCACTTGAGGGCCGGACTTCTGCCGGACCACCACCTGAAGCCCAGACTTCTTCTGGACCACCACCTGAGGCCCAGACTTTGATCGGACCACCTCCCGATGCCCAGACTTTTGTTAGACAACCACCTGAGGCCCGGACTTCTGCCGGACCACCACTTAAGGCCCGGACTTTTGCCAGACCACCACCTGAGGCCTGGACTTCAGTCGGACCACCACTTGATGCCTGAACTTCTGTAAGACCATCACCTGAGGCCCAGACTTCTGTCGAACCACCACTTGAGGCTCAAACTTCTGTCGGACCACCACCTAACGCCCATACATCTACCAAACCACTACTTGAGGCCCGGAATTCTGTCGGACCACCACCTGAGGCCCTGACTTCTGTCGGACCACGACCTGATGCCTGTGTTGCAAATCTAGTTTTGATGATGACAAACATGTTTCCAGTGTGTTTTGCTTGGCTAATCTGTTTCAGGCACAAAAGACCACGAGCCACTCAAGCCAACTCAAGATCAGGTCCAAGTGTGTCAAATGTATGATTTTTCTTTTTATTGAGTCAATTGTAATGTAACTGATTCCCTAGCTAAGTAACCTTGCACACACACACTCAGGGAGAGAGATTGAGTGAATTAGAGTTTCTGTTAAAAATTTGTTCAGATCGTCCTGGACGATATCCACATCGTCCTGGACAATCTAGTTAAAACAGAAACCCTAATTAGGGCGACTAAGTTAAGAGGGTCTGATTGAGCCGATCGTCCTGGACGATCTCCGGATCGTACGGGACGATATTCCCAAATCAGAAATTCTCAGCCGCCAGATCAAGTTAGGCAAGTTCTTATTTTTAGATACTTGGTCTGATCGTCCCGGACGATACGTGTATCGTCCCGGACGATCCAGTACAATCATGCCTAATTTAATCTGGTAACTAAGGAAAGCAATTTATTTTTGGTTGATACGATCATATCGTCCTGGACGATCTTGATCGTCTAGTGCATTTAAGCTGTACGTCCAGAACTATGTACAGGACGATTTGGGGCCTTTTTGAATTAATCGTACCGGATGATGACCCTATCGTCCGGGACGATCAAGTCATTTTTTGGTCGTCCAGTACAGATTTCTCTGGACGACCCGAACTATCTTCTGGACGATTTCCCTCAATTTGAACTAATCGTCCCGGACGATCGCAGGATCGTACGGGACGATATGAACAACTTTTTCTACTGATCGTCCAGAAGAGCCAGATCGTCCAGGCTGAAACAGCTGAATTTGAACTGATCGTACAGGACGATATACCGATCGTCCTGGACGATCTTGGCCGACTAGTTGAGATTTAGGGCAAATTTTAAGCCCTCCTTTAAAAGAACTTTTTCCAATTTTTGGAAAAATCTTTTGCTGCCTTCCTTCCATGAGAAACCCTAGAGAGAGAGAGAGAGTTGGGAGAGAGAGAGAAGATCTTGTGAGGGGGAGTTAGTGAGGGATTCACTAAGGTTGCTCCGAGCACGGATCAGAGTCGTCTTCTCCGCTCGTCGTCTTTCGTCTAGTCGGTGTTCGTCGTGGGAGGATCGTTCGCAAGAAGATCCGGGGTTCTCTGCCCGCTTCAGGTGGAAGCAAAAGGAGTTCGTAGGTTCTCTGCCTGCTTCAGGAGGAAGCGAAAGGAGTTCGAAGGTTCTCTGCCTGCTTCAGGAGGAAGCGAAAGGAGGTCGGGTTCTCTACCTCACCGTGTGGTGAAAAGGAGATTTTTGTACAGGCTTCTCCGCCTTGCTGTGGGAGCAAAAGGAGAGACACTTCTGTTTAGTGCAATACCCGGAGGGGAGGCTCCGGGGAGTGGACGTAGGTCAAGTTGACCGAACCACTATAAAATCTGGTTTGCTTTTCTGATTCAATTCTGCACTTTAATTTTTTCTGATATTAACTGCTTGGGTGAATATCTGTGGTTGATCTTTTTATCGTTGTTTTAATTCGTTTCCGCTGCACGTTATAAAAAGATTTTCATAGTTATCGTGAAATTTTTAAATAACCAATTCACCCCCCCCTCTTGGTTAGCCTCGGGACTAGTTCACTAGGGCTTAACATCCCTATCGAACTTTCAAGTGGTATTAGAGCGGGATTCAAAATTTAGGTTTAAAAACTTTTGAATTTGATCCATGGCTAACTGTAATAATCGTAATACTGCTGAAGGATATTCTATTACAAGACCACCGTTGTTTGATAATATTCCTTTTAATTTTTGGAAAACACGCATGTCTACTTTTCTACAGTCTATTGATTATCGCATGTGGATGTTAGTTAAGGACGGATACGAACCACCTTTTAGACTAATTAACAATGTGAAAACTGAACTGCCTTTTACTGATTGGACGTTTGATGATCGTGATTTAGCACAGTTAAATGCAAAATGCTTGAACTGTTTCTTTTGTGCTTTAAAATCCGAAGACTATATGCGTGTTTCTACTTGTACAACATGAAAGGAAATCTGGGATAGATTATGCATAACATACGAAGGTACAACTGAAGTCAAATAGTCTAGGTTAAACATCTTGCTATATGATTACGAACTTTTTTGCATGAAACCTAGTGAGACTATTTCAGAAATGTACACAAGGTTCACTCAGATTGTTACCTCTTTGCATGTTCTAGGTAGAGAACTTACTAACTACAAAAGAGTGAACAAAATTCTAAGATGTTTGCCTGCTTCTTATGATGCTAAGATTACTGCTATTACTGAATCTAAAGATTTAAATACTTACTCTATTGATAGCTTACTTGGATCACTCATTGCTTACGAGCAAGGGGTGAACCAAAGGCAACTTGATGCAGGTGAACGCAAGAAAGAGAAGACAGTGGCACTAAAGGCCAAGGATTCAGATGCTAGCACTTCCGGGTCTGATAACGATGATGTTGCCTTAATCACATGGCAATTCAAAAGCTTTCTAAGGAAGAAACATAAGAACTATCAGAAGTGGAACAAGGGTAAGTCCAATAAAAATTTTAAGAGTTCATCTGAATCTGTTTGTTTTGAATGTAGGAAGCCTGGACACATAAAGGCTGAATGTCCTACACTTAAAGCTCACCCAAGCAAGGAGAAGGGTGAGGAGAAACCAAAGTTCAGAAAGGATAAGAAGCGGATTCAGAAGGCGTTCTGGGCAGACTCTGCATCCGACTCTTCTGAGACTGAAGCTGAAGAGGAGGAAACAAACTTGTGTCTTATGGCTGATGATCACCCTGGTCAGTCGGATCAGGAAGAGGTATGTGAGCTTATCTACGATCAATTATTTGAAGTTTCTGAAAGAATTCATACATCGTTTAGGAAGCTTAAGAAAACTCATGCTAGTTTGCAATTAGATTACTTAACATTGCAAAAAGAGCATGATTCTGTAGTTAAAGATCATTCAACACTTGATTCAAATCACATGTCTTTGCTTGATGAATTCGATGAGTTGAATAAAAAATATTCTGATTTAGTTTATGATCATGATTCATTGAAAACTACGTATGTGGACTTAGAAAGAGCTTTTAAAGAATTAGATACAATGGCATGTGAAGTAGAAAGTAGCAAGGGAACCTTGAAATTTGAAATTGCAAGCTTAAAGAAAGAAAATGAGTTTTTGAAAGTAAAGATCAATGCTTTTAAAAAGAACAAAACACCGCCTACTTTTGAACAATTTTATGCACCGCCACCTTTTGAAAAATCTGTTGCAAGTTCTTCAAAGCATGTTTCATATACATCTAGGAAGAGGCATTATCATCCACGTAGATTAGTTAACCCTTTTCCTGGTGTTAGATGTTTTTCATGTGGCATGTTAGGACATATTTCTCACACCTGCACTGTTCACCGTAGTACATATTGGGTGTGAAAACTCAAACTACCTGTTTCACAGTACAGCACGCATGCATTGCATTCTTCTTTTCATAAGAAGGAACCCAAACCTGTTTGGGTTCCTAAGACTGATGTTTGATACTTTTGTAGGTGTGCTCTCACATAAGACCTCGTGAGAGCATGTGGTACCTGGACAGCGGATGTTCTAGACATATGACTGGAGATGCAAATCAGTTCATTTCACTGGAGGCCAGAGCTGGAGGTAAGGTTACACTTGGAGATAACACCACCAGGAAGGTGGTAGGCACAGGTATAATTGGTGATTCAAAGAACTTTATAATTGATAATGTTTTGCTTGTAGATGGACTGAAACACAACCTGCTGAGCATCAGTCAACTCTGTGACAAGGGATACAGCATCAAATTCCTACCCACTGGCTGCATTTTAAGCTTAAATGATGAAGTTGTTTTGCAGGGGCAAAGGATCAACAACGTCTACAAGCTGGATGTAAGTAGCATTAAATCTGATAATTCAATTTGCTTAAAAACTGCTGCTGATGAGTCTTGGTTATGGCATAGGAGATTGTGTCATGCCAGTATGAAAAACCTTAGGAGAGTCACCCAAAAGGACTTAGTTAGAGGTGTGCCCAAGCTTAAGTTCACTAAGGATCACCTGTGTGATGCCTGTCAGTTGGGGAAGCAAGTCCAGTCCTCTTTTCACTCTGTTAAGGACATTAGCACCTCTAGACCTTTAGAAGTTCTTCACATGGACCTCTTTAGACCCATTAGCACTGCCAGCTTAGGGGGGAGAGTCTATGGTTTTGTGATTGTAGATGATTATTCGAGGTTCACTTGGGTTAAGTTTTTGTCACATAAATCTGACTCATTTGATGAGTTTAGATCCTTCTCTACTTGGATTCAGAAGAAGTTAGGATGTGAGATTATTATCATCCATAGTGATCACGGAGGGGAGTTTGAAAATGAAAGATTTGGAAGTTTTTGTGAGGATCATGGGATTAGTCACAATTTTTCAGCTCCTAGGACCCCTCAGCAGAACGGGGTAGCTGAAAGGAAGAACAGGACCTTAGTGGAAGCCGCTAGAGTCATGCTTGCCGAGTATTCACTTCCAAAATACTTTTGGGCTGAAGCGGTGAACACTGCCTGTTATGTGCTGAATAGGGTGAATGTGAGAGTCAAACTGAGCAAGACACCTTATGAGATCATTAAGGGTAGAACTACAAATCTGTCCCACCTCCATGTCTTTGGCTGTAAGGTTTTCATTCTGAATAACGGGAAGTCACCCTTAGGAAAATTTGACCCCAAATCTGATGAAGGAGTGTTCTTAGGATATTCAAGTGTGGGGAAATCCTTTAGGGTGTTCAATAGGAGAACTTTGGTGGTGGAAGAAACAACCCATGTAGTGTTTGATGAATCTGATCCTAAGGAGTCTAGATCTGAAGTAGAAGATGAAGAGATTATTGAGGTTACCCAAGGAGTTGGAAATACAAATTTGGAGGAAAGGGTAGAACCTCAAATAGAGTTGCCTAGAGATTGGAGATATTCTTCGAGTCATCCTAAAGAACTGATCTTAGGAGACCCTTCTGACGGTGTTAGGACTAGGCATGGACTTAGGAAGGAAGTAAACCATTCTGCCTTTATCTCAATGACTGAACCCACCAACATCAATCAAGCCCTGTCGGATGAATTTTAGATTTTAGCTATGCAGGAAGAATTGAATCAATTTGTAAGGAATGATGTTTGGGAGTTAGTAGAAAGACCTAAAAATCAAAGTATTGTGGGAACCAAGTGGGTCTTTAAGAATAAGATGAATGATTCTGGTGTGGTGGTGAGAAATAAGGCAAGATTAGTGGCTAAGGGGTATAATCAGATAGAAGGGATTGATTTTGAGGAGACTTTTGCCCCTGTAGCTAGATTGGAAGCCATTAGAGTGCTACTAGCCTTTGCCTGTTATAAGGGATTTAAGCTGTTTCAAATGGATGTTAAGAGTGCCTTTTTAAATGGGGAATTAAAGAAGATGTTTTTGTAGAACAACCCCTAGGTTTTGAGAGTTCCCAATATCCAAGTCATGTCTATAAATTAAAAAAAGCCTTATATGGATTGAAACAGGTACCCAGAGCTTGGTATGAGAGGCTTAGCACATTCCTGTTAGAAAGAGAGTTTGTTAAGGGGAGCGTAGACACCACCCTTTTTCTGAGGAGATTAGGAGATGACTTAGTCATTGTCCAGATCTATGTTGATGATATAATTTTTGGATCTTCTGATAAATACTTATGTGAAGAGTTTTCTAAAACAATGAGTAAAGAGTTTGAGATGAGTATGATGGGAGAATTGTCCTACTTTTTGGGGTTTAGCATAAGGCAAACGGATGATGGAACCTTTCTCAATCAATCAAAATACACTAAGGACATTTTGAAGAAATATGAAATGGACAAAGCCAAGCCAATCAATACTCCCATGCCCTCCTCAGTTCAGTTAGATAAGGATTCAAATAGAAAATCTGTTGATCAGAAGAAGTATAGAGGGATAATAGGTTCACTGCTTTACCTGACTGCTAGCCGACCTGATATCATGTTTAGTGTCTGTCTTTGTACTAGGTTTCAGGCTGATCCTAAAGAGTTCCACCTGACTGCTGTTAAGAGAATTCTTAGATATCTTTTAGGAACCCCAAACCTAGGAATTTGGTACCCTAGGCACAGCACCTCTTTTGAGATCATTGAATATTCTGATTCTGACTTTGCGGGGTGTAGGGTGGATAGGAAGAGTACTTCTGGGACTTGTCAATTTATAGGACAGTCGTTAGTCTCCTGGTCCAGTAGAAAATAGAACTCAGTTGTACTTTCCACTGCTGAAGCTGAGTACATTGCCTTAGGGAGTTGTGTGGCCCAAGTTCTTTGGTTGAAGCAGCAAGTCTTGGATTTAGGAGTACCTGTTGGCATAATTTCTGTTCTGTGTGATAATACTAGTGCCATCTGTATCTCTAAGAATCCAATCCAACATTTTAGGACCAAACACATTGACATTAGGCATCACTTCATTAGGGACCATGTTACAAAAGGGGACATTGAGCTACACCACGTAGCAACTGAAAATCAGCTGGCTGACATATTCACTAAACCACTGGCCTTTGACTCATTCAGCATTTTGAGAACCAGATTAGGAGTGATTGATATAAATGCTTGATTCTGATGACTGCTGATTTATGATTGTTATGATTGGTATTCTGATTTCTATTAGTTAGTTTTCGTATTCTGTTTTCTGATTTCTATTAGTTAGTTTTTGTATTCTGATTTCTGATTTCTGTTAGTTAGTTTTGGTTTGATTATTTGCTTTCAGTTGATTTTATTTCTTTTGCTGATTTATGTGTTATCCTTATTGTTAGTTTGATTTGAGTGTTTATTTTGCTATGATTTTCTACCTGTTTTTATTTATTTACTGGTTCATATCTTGCACTTACTGTTTTATGCTTTTCAAGATCTGATCACCGCTCACTACTTCTGGTGATCTGAATTTTTTACTGGGAGTTTTTACCTTGTTTTGGTTTGGAAGCTGATAAACAGTGATTGACTTCGCTGAATCTGTTAAAGGGAAGAAACATTGATAATTGTTTCTCTTCCTCTAACTCCTTTACTGGTGTGTAGTTTCTTTTGAATAAAAATCTTTTTCAAAATTAAAATGTTAGTTTTTGAAATAGAGATTATTTTATCTTCCTACAGTAATCTGCCTCATATCAATAGTGTTTTTTCAAAGTCTTGAGTCATTAGTTTGATTTTCTAAACCAAGTGATTGCATTTATCATATGTTGTATGGCTTTTGTTTTGTGAATCGTTCTTCCTTACTGCGGAGAGTCATCTCCTATGTCTGGAAGATAATCTCACAGCTGAGACTCTTTAATGATTATGAAAAGGAGAAAGCTTATAAAAGATGCGCAGTGCGTCAGATAATTTGAAAAAGAGGCATAAAATGAGCCCAAAACTGAAAAGATGCGAAATTGCCAAATTGAATACACAAAGTGTATCAAAAAAAAATCAAAAGATGCGCAAAGCGCCAACCAATTTGAAAAAGAGGCGCAAAATGAGCCCAAAACAAGCTTTCTTCCCTTTCAGATTATTAAATGTCTTAGAAAAATTTGTGCGCCACTTAATATTTTCAAAAGCTTGAGTCTTGAAAATCCTGATTTCTGATTTTTTACTTTGTAACACTATTATATCAGATATTTTTCTGGAACGAAGCTTGAAAGGATTTCTTTTTAAATCTAATGTCTTTTATTCTGAATCAGATTTTTGTTTTGAAAGAGGTTTGCATCGATAAGGTGCCCGGGGTCGGAGCTACGAATGTTGATTATTTCCAACCTTTTCTGGATTTCAGCGCTGTCAATCGTCCTGTCATTGGTTTTCGAATCTAAAGTCAAGGAAAAATTCTGATTTTCTAAGAGCAGCTTAATCAAAAAATAAAAATAAAAAAATAAAAAAAAATAAAAAATACTTCTATGTGTTTTTGCGGTCAGTTTTATTCGTCTTTTTGTTATTTTGATTTCATGGTTGTGTTTTTTGGATCCTGATCGATCATCTTCATCCTCCATTCTTTTCTGCTTTTCTTCACATCGTCCTGGACGATACACCGATCATCCTGGACGATCCTCTTCGTCCTGGACGATCCAAAAATCGTCCTGGATGATTCATTCAAAATCATACCCACTACTCCTGCTGCTGAAACTACCCCAATTATTGGTGATCGTCCTGGACGATCCTTACATCGTCCTGGACGATATGATCCATATCTTCCTGTTCTGATCAAACGGCTGACATTGCACCAATTATTGCCCATCGTCCTGGATGATCCACCTCATCGTCCTGGACGATCCACGTGTCAGCCACTAGACGATTGGAATTCGGCCCGTCCGACATATTTATTGCATATCATCCTGGACGATCCACCTAATCGTCCTGGATGATACTTTTCGTCAACGGTCGTCCAGCCTGACTCCTCGGGACGATCGCCTGTGTCATATCGTCCTGGACGATCGGACCGCCTTTTTGACCAATCGTCCAGAACGTCATAAATGACCACATCATCCCGGACGATCCCGCGATCGTACGGGACGATCAGTCCGTTTTCTATTTAAACAGCAGTTTTCTTCATGTTTTTCACATCGTTTTTCCTCCACTTTCCTTCTCCTTTCCTCCTCTTTGGTTTCCTAATGGCTGGTGGCAAAAGATCTCATCAAAAGGGGGCCAGTTCGTTCCGGGGACATGTCGATCCTCGCTTCCCGAATGCCGCCGATCAGGCGGCTTTCGAATGCTATCGTAATGTGGGTATCACGCACTCCAAGATTGTCAATCCCCGCACTCTCACGTATCCCATCTTAGATTTGTTCGCACACACCTCCCTCACCTTCATTCTGACCTTAGCCTTTCCCTTCAATCTGGAACTCCTTCGAATCTTCTTTGCCAACTTGCGCATTTCCGCGGACTATTCCACTCTTCGCTCCTACGTAAATCAACGCCCCGTGGAACTCACGACCCACGATTTTCACAATATCCTCAACTTGTCTGTCACTGGCGACAAAATCCACACGATCATCACCGATCCTAACTATGATTGGAGTGTCGCCAATCACTTCCTTCGCAATACCAACGCACCCTATCACGACAATGCTTGCACTTCCCTTCTCAAGGACGCCCGGACCATTCAACACGTCCTTCGTTCCTCCGTCATTCCAAAGGCGGGGGATCAGATTCACATTACCCCTTTCCTGTCGTTGACCACCTACTACATCATGGCCAGTCGAGAATTTAATGCCTCTGATTTGATCATCCGATACATAGAACATCTCACCACCATTAAAGATCAGGGCCACAGGCGTCACCCAAATCTAGCTTTAGGTCATCTTATTCACTATGCCTTAGAGACAAAATATGACCTTCAGTATCCTGTCCCTCCTGATGTCCCTCCTTCCTTCTTCACAAACAACTCATTCCACGTCCTACACAGCACCCGCCTACATCCGGAGCCTGCCCCGGATGTTGAGGAAGAAGAGGAAGAGGCTGCTCCAGTTCCTGCTGCACCAGAGGCACCTGCACCCCTTCGCATTGCCTCTCCCCTTGACCACCTGGTGCAGCGCTTCGACCAGTGGGAGGCCCGTTTTGACTCCTACGTGGTTGCCCAGGAGCAGCAGCACAACGAGGACCTCCAACGCTTCGCGGACTATGCTGCGCAGCAGCAGCAGCAGTACGACCAGGACATGGCCTGGTTTGGAGCTCACTTTCAGGCCATTCACCATTACTTCTACCCTCCACCGCCACCTCCTTCTTCCGATCAGGATCCGCCTCAGTTTTAGTTTTCTGTCGTGTTGTTGTTCTATGTATGTTTTATTTTATGTTTTATTTTCGTGTTATGTTTTTCGCTCCTCCTTTTTGTGATGTCAAAAGGGGGAGTCAGCTGTAGTCGTGTCTGTTTCTGTTTTCTGAGTCATGTTTCATGTATTGTTTTAGCTGTTAAATAAAAATTTAAAAAATATTTGTTTGTTGAATCTCCTAGTTTACTTTTATTTTCAGACTACTTTACAAATATTTGCCATCATCAAAAAGGGGGAGATTGTTGCAAATCTGGTTTTGATGATGACAAACATGTTTCCAGTGTGTTTTGCTTGGCTAATCTGTTTCAGGCACAAAAGACCGCGAGCCACTCAAGCCAACTCAAGATCGGGTCCAAGTGTGTCAAATGTATGATTTTTCTTTTTATTGAGTCAATTATAATGTAACTGATTCCCTAGCTAAGTAACCTTGCACACACACACTCAGGGAGAGAGATTGAGTGAATTAGAGTTTCTGTTAAAAAATTATTCAGATCGTCCTGGACGATATCCACATCGTCCTGGACGATCCAGTTAAAATAGAAACCCTAATTAGGGCGACTAAGTTAAGAGGGTCTGATTGAGCCGATCGTCCTAGACGATCTCCGGATCGTACGGGACGATATTCCCAAATCAGAAATTCTCAGCCGCCAGATCAAGTTAGGCAAGTTCTTATTTTTAGATACTTGGTCTGATCGTCCCGGACGATACGTGTATCGTCCCGGACGATCCAGTACAATCATGCCTAATTTAATCTGGTAATTAAGGAAAGCAATTTATTTTTGGTTGATACGATCATATCGTCCTGGACGATCTTGATCGTCTAGTGCATTTAAGCTGTACGTCCAGAACTATGTACAGGACGATTTGGGGCCTTTTTGAACTAATCGTACCGGACGATGACCCTATCGTCCGGGACGATCAAGTCATTTTTTGGTCGTCCAGCATAGATTTCTCTGGACGACCCGAACTGTCTTCTGGACGATTTCCCTCAATTTGAACTAATCGTCCCGGACGATCGCAGGATCGTACGGGATGATATGAACAACTTTTTCTACTGATCGTCCAGAAGAGCCAGATCGTCCAGGCTGAAACAGCTGAATTTGAACTGATCGTACAGGACGATATACCGATCGTCCTGGACGATCTTGGCCGACCAGTTGAGATTTAGGGCAAATTTTAAGCCCTCCTTTAAAAGAACTTTTTCCAATTTTTGGAAAAATCTTTTGCTGTCTTCCTTCCCTGAGAAATCCTAGAGAGAGAGAGAGAGAGTTGGGAGAGAGAGAGAAGATCTTGTGAGGGGGAGTTAGTGAGGGATTCACTAAGGTTTCTCCGAGCACGGATCAGAGTCGTCTTCTCCGCTCGTCGTCTTTCGTCTAGTCAGTGTTTGTCGTGGGAGGATCGTTCGCAAGAAGATCCGGGGTTCTCTGCCCGCTTCAGGTGGAAGCAAAAGGAGTTCGTATGTTCTCTGCCTGTTTCACGAGGAAGCGAAAGGAGTTCGAAGGTTCTCTGCCTGCTTCAGGAGGAAGCGAAAGGAGGTCGGGTTCTCTGCCTCACCGTGTGCTGAAAAGGAGATTTTTGTACAGGCTTCTCCGCCTTGCTGTGGGAGCAAAAGGATAGACACTTCTGTTTAGTGCAATACCCGGAGGGGAGGCTCCGGGGAGTGGACGTAGGTCAAGTTGACCGAACCACTATAAAATCTGGTTTGCTTTTCTGATTCTATTCTGCACTTTAATTTTTTCTAATATTAACTGCTTGGGTGAATATCTGTGGTTGATCTTTTTATCGTTGTTTTAATTCGTTTCCGCTGCACGTTATAAAAAGATTTTCATAGTTATCGTGAAATTTTTAAATAACCAATTTACCCCCCCTCTTGGTTAGCCTCGGGACTAGTTCACTAGGGCTTAACATCCCTATCGAACTTTCTGCCTGGACTTCTGCCGGACCACCACCTGAGGCTCGGACTTCTGTTGAACCACCACCTGAGGCCCGGCCTTCTGTCGGATCACCACCCGATGCCCGGACTTCTGTCAGACCACCACGTAAGGCCCGAACTTCTACCAGACCACCACTTGAGGCCCGAACTTATGTCGGACCACCACTTGAGGCCCGCACTTCTACCAGACCACCATCTGAGGCCCAGACTTCTGTCGGACCACCACCTGATGCCTGCACTTCTGCCGGAGCACCACCTGAGGCCTGGATTTTTGTTGGACCACCACCTGAGGACCAGCCTTTTGTCAGACCTCCACCCGATGCTCGGACTTCTGTCAGACCACCACCTGAGGCTCGGACTTCTGCCGGACAACCACCTGAGGCTCAGACTTCTACCAGACCACCACCTGAGGCCTAGACTTCTGTCGAACCACCGCCTGATGTACAGACTTCTGTCAGACCACCACCCGACACCCGAACTTCTGCCGGACCACCACATAAGGCCCGAACTTCTACCGGACCACCAATCGAGGACCGAACTTCTACCAGACCACCGTCGAAGGCCCGAACTTCTACCGGACCACCGCCTAAGGGACTGACTTCTGCTAGACCACCACCTGAGGCCCGAACTTCTACCGGACCACCACTTGAGGCCCAAACTTTTGCCGGACCATCGTCTTACAATTAAGGTCCTCCCGACCTCTATCATCATACTACGATCTTCCTGACCTCCAATGTCTATCAACTACGATCCTTATGATCTTTTCAGTTTTAGGCTCATTTTATGCCTCTTTTTTAATTTATTTGGCGCACTGCGTATCTTTTATAAGCTTGTTTCCCTTCATAATCATTAAAAAATCTCATCTATGAAATTACTTTCCAGATATAAGAGAAGACAAAACTCACTCTCTACAATAAGAAAGAGTAATTCACAAAATAAAAATCATACATCATATAATAAGTGCAATCACTTGATTAAGAAAACATAACATTGATTCAAAGCTTTGAAAATACTATTCATATGAGGTAGATTACTGTAGGAAGATAAAATATATCTCTATTTCAAAAACTAACTTTTTAATTTTGAAAAAGATTTTTATCCAAAAGAAATCATACACCATTAAAGAAGTTAGAGAAAGAGAAACAATCATCAATGTTTCTTCCCTATAACAGATCCAGAGGAGTCAATCTCAACTTACAAGCGTTTAAACAAAAATAAAGCAAAACTCTCAGTCAGAAATCCAGTTATCAGCAGTAGTAAGCAATGATCTGATTTTTTTAACTAGTAAATCAAGAATAAGTAAGAAATTACATCAAAATAAATACTCAAATCAGGAAAATCAGTAGAAAATACAAACATTAAAATAAAAATTAATAGAAAATAAAAAATAACAAGAAACAGATAATCAAATAAAAACTAGTAAAAACAAAATAAAAATCTAAAAACTCAGAAATCATTAGTCATCAGAATCATGCATTAATGTCAATCTCACTCAATCTAGTCCTCAAAATACTGAATGAGTCAAAGGTTAGTGGTTTAGTAAAGATGTCAGCCAGTTGATTTTCAGTTATTACATGATATAGCTCAATGTCCCCTTTTATAACATGATCCCTAATGAAGTGATGCATTATATCAATGTGTTTGGTTCTAGAATGTTGGATTGGATTCTTAGAAATACAGATGGCATTGGTATTATCACATAGAATTAAAATTGTGCCAACAGGCAATCCTAAATCCAAAACTTATTACTTCAACCAAAGTACTTAGGCCTCACAACCTTCTAAGATAATATACTCAGCTTTAGCAGTGGAAAGTGTAATTGAGTTCTACTTTCTACTGGACCAGGAGATTAAAGATTGTCCTATGAATTGGCAAGTTTTAGAAGTGGTCTTTCTATCCACCCTACACCTTGTAAAATCAGAATCTGAATATCTAATAATCTCAAAAGAGGTGTTGTGCCTAGGGTACCAGATTCCTAGGTTTGGGGACCCTAAAAGATATCTAAGAATTCTCTTAATAGCAGTCAGGTGGGACTCTTTAGGATCAACTTGAAATCTAGCATAAAGATAAACACTAAATATAATATCAAGTTGGCTAGCAGTCAGGTAAAGCAGTGATCTAATTATTCCCCTAAACTTCTTCTGATCAACAGATTTTTTATTTGAATCCTTATCTAACTGAACAGTGGAACTCATGGGAGTATTGATTGGCTTAGCTTTGTCAATTTCATATTTCTTCAAGATATCCTTAGTGTATTTTAATTGATTCAGAAAGGTTCCATCATCCATTTGCCTTTTGCTAAACCCCAAAAAATAGGATAATTCTTCCATCATACTCATCTCAAACTCCTTACTCATTATCTTAAAAAAATTATCACATAAATTTTTATCAGAAGATCCAAAAAGTATATCATCAATAAAGATCTGGATAATGAGTAGATCATCTCCTACTTTCTTAAGGAAAAGGGTGGTGTCTACGCTTCCCTTAGCAAACTCTCTTTCTAGTAAGAATGTGCTAAGCCTCTCAAACCAAGCTCTAGGTGCCTGTTTCAATCCATATAAGGCCTTTTTTAATTTGTAAATATGATTTGGATTTTGAGAATTCTCAAAACCTTAGGGTTGCTCTACAAAAATATCCTCTTTTATTATCCCATTTAAAAAAATACTCTTGACATCCATTTGAAATAGCTTAAATCTCTTATAACATGCAAAGGCTAGGAGTACCCTAATGGCTTCCAATCTAGCTGTAGGGGCAAAGGTCTCCTCAAAATTAATTCCTTCAATTTGATTATACCCCTTAGCCACCAATCTTACCTTATTCCTAACCATCACACCAGAATCATTCATCTTATTCTTAAAGACCCACTTGGTTCCCACTATACTTTGATTCCTAGGTCTTTTTAGTAACTCCCAAATATCGTTCCTTATAAATTGATTCAATTTCTCTTGCATAGCTAAGATCCAAAACTCATCAGAAAGGGCTTGATTGATGATGGTGGGTTTATTCATTGAGATAAAGGCAGAATAGTTTACTTCCTTCCTAAGTCCATGCCTAGTTCTAATACCTTTAGAAGGGTCACCAAAGATCAGTTCTTTAGGATGACTCGAAGCATATCTGCAATCTCTAGGCAAAGTATTTTCAGGTTCTACCCTTTCCTCCAGATTTACATTTTCAACTCCTTGGATAATCTCTCATACATCTTCTTCTTCCTCAACTCTAGTCTCCTTAGGATCATATTCATCAAACATTACATGAGTTATCTCCTCCACCACCAACGTCCTCTTATTAAACATCCTAAAGGACTTTTCTACACTAGAATAGCCTAAGAACACTCCTTCATCAGATTTGGGGTTAAATTTTCCTAGGGATAATTTTCTATTGTTCAGAATGAAAACCTTACAACAAAAGACATAGATGTGGGACAGGTTTGGAGTTCTACCCTTAATGATCTCATAAGGTGTCTTATTCAGATTTGATCTAACATTCACCCTATTCAGCACATAACAGGCAGTTCACCATTTTAGCCTAAAAGTATTTTGAAAGTGAATACTCAAAAAGTATGGCTCTAGAGGCTTCCACTAAGATCCTATTCTTTATTTTAGCTACTCCGTTCTGCTGAGAGGTCCTAGAAGTTAAAAAATTGTGGCTAATCCCTTGCTCCTCACAGAATATTCTAAATCTCATTTTTTCAAACTCTCCACCATAATCACTATGAATAGTCAAGATCTCACAACCTAATTTTCTCTGAATCTAAGTGGAGAAAGACTTAAATTCATCAAATGACTCAGATTTATGTGATAGAAATATAATCCAAGTGAACCTCGAGTAATCATCTATAATCATAAATCTATAGACTCTCCCCCCTAAGCTGGCAGTGCTAATGGATCTAGACAAATTCATGTGAAGAACTTCTAAAGGTCTAGAGGTTTTGATGTCCTTAATTGAGTGAAAAGAGAAGTGGACTTACTTCCCTAATTGACAGGCATCACATAGGTGGTCCTTAGTGAACTTAAGCTTAGGGACACCTCTAACTAAGTCTTTTTGGGTGACTCTCCTAAGGGGTTTCATACTGGCATGACATAATCTCCTGTACCACAACCAAGACTCATCAGCAGTAGTTTTTAAGTGAATCGAAACATCAATTTTAAAGCAGCTTACATCCAGCATGTAGACATTGTTGATACTTTATCCCTGTAAAATAATTTTATCATTTAAGCTTATAATACAGTAAGTGGGTAGGAATTTGATGTTGTATCCTTTGTCATAAAGTTGACTGATGCTTAGTAAGTTGTGTTTCTATCCATCTACAAGCAAAACATTATCAATAATGAAATTTTTTGAATCACCAATTATACCTGCTCCTACCACCCTCCTAGTGGTGTTGTCTCCAAGTGTAACCTTGCCTCCAGCCCTGGCCTCTAGCGAAATGAATTAATTTGCATCTCCAGTCATATGTCTTGAGCATCCACTGTCCAAATACCACATGCTCTCACGAGCTCTTATGTGAGAGTATACCTATAAAATCATCAAATGTCAGATTTAAGAACTTAAACATGTTTGAGTTCCTTCTTATGAAAAGAAGAATACAATGCATGTGTGCTGTGCTGTGAAACATGCAATTTGGGTCTTCACAAAGAATGTGTACTACGGTGAATAGTACAGGTGTGAGATATATGTCCAAGCATTCCATAAGAAAAATATCTAATATCAGGAAAAGGGTTAACTAGTCTATGTGGGTGATTGTGCCTCATCCTAAATTTAAATGAAACATGCTTTGATGATTTTGAAACAGATTCTTCAAAAGGTGGGGTGCATAAAATTATGCAAAAGTAGGAGGTGTTTCATTTTTCTCAAAAGAATAAATTTTTACTCTTAAAAATTCATTCTCTTTTTTAAGACTTACAATTTCAAATTTCAATACACCCTTACTACTCTCTATGTCACATGTCATGGTGTTTAATTCTTTAAAAGCTCTTAATAAATCAATATGCGAGGTTTTTAATGAATCATGCTCAGTAATCAAACCAGAATGCTTTTTATTCAATTCATTAAATTCATCAAGTAGTAACATGTGATTGCAATCAAGAGTAGAATGGTCTTTAATCAAAATTTCATGTTCTTTTTTGTAAATTAAAAAATTCTTATTTCAGACTAGCATGAGTTTTCTTAAGTTTCCTATACAATGAATGAATTTTCTCAGAAATATCTAGCAACTGATCATAGGTTAGCTCACATACCTCTTCTTGATCAGACTGACCAGGATGATCATCAGCCATCAGACACAAGTTCGTAGTCTCCTCTTCAGCTTCAGTCTCAGAGGAGTTAGATGCAGAATCTGCCTAGAATGCCTTTTGGATCCGCTTCTTATCCTTCCTAAACTTGGGTTTCTCCTCACTCTTCTCTTTGCTTGGGTGAGCTTTAAGTGTAGGACAATCAGCCTTTATATGTCCAAGCATCCTGCATTCAAAGCAAATAGTTTTAGATGAACCTTTATAATTTTTGCTACTCTTATCTTTGTTCTATTTCTAAAAGTTCTTATGTTTCTTCCTTAGAAAGCTTTTGAATTACCTAGTGATTAAGGCAACATCATCACTATCAAACCCGAAAGAGTCAGTGTCAGTATTGTTGGCCTTCAATGCCATAGTTTTCTCCCTCTTCTTCTCACCTGCATCAATTTATCGTTGGTTCACTCCTTGCTCGTAAGCAATGAGTGACCCAAGTAAGTTATCAATAGAATAAGTGTTCAAAACTTTGGATTCAATAATTACAGTTATTTTGACATCAAAAGAAGAAGGCAAACATCTCAGAATTTTGTTCACTTTTTCATAGTTTATAAGTTATCTTCTAAAGCATGTAAAGAAGTGATAATTTGAGTGAACCTAGTATACATTTCAGAAATCGATTCACTAGACTTTATGTGAAAGAGTTCATAGTAGTAAAGTAAGATGTTCAATCTAGATTGCTTAACCTCAAATGTACCTTCATAAGTAATACATAATCTATCCCAGATTTCTTTACTAGTAGTGCAAGTTGAAATACACATGTAATCTTCATATTTTAGTGCACAAAAAAAATAGTTCAAATATTTGGCATTCAGTTGGGCTAAGTCCCGATCATCAAGTGACCATTTAGTGAAAGGCAATTCAGTTTTAACATTATTAACTATTCTAAAAGGTGCTTCATAGCCATCCATAACAAGCATCCACATGTGATAATCTATAGATTGAAGAAAAGTGGACATGTGAGTTTTTCAAAAATTAAAATATATGTTATCAAATAATGGTGGTCGTGTAATTGAATAACCTTCAGCAGTATTATAATTACCAAAGTTAGCCATGAATCAAAATTCAAAAGTTTTTAAACTTAATTTTTGAATCCCGCTCTGATACCACTTGAAAGTTCGATAGGGATGTTAAACCCTTATGAACTAGTCCCGAGGCTAACTAAGAGGGGGGTGAATTGGTAGTTTTAAAAATTCGAGAGCAAAACAATGATTTAGAAAATTTTTTTAAATATTTTAAAACTTTTATAGTTATACGATGATGTGCAGATATTCAACGATAACAGAATAATAATCACAATCACACAATCATCAATAAAAAAGTAAATGTAAAAAATAATCAAAAAGAACACATCAGATTTTATAGTGGTTCAGTCAACTTGACCTACATCCACTCCCTGAATCCTCCCCTCCGGGTATTGCACTAACACTAAGTGACTCTCCTTCTGCTCCTACAGCAAGGCAGAGAAGCCTGTACAAAAACTCTTTTCCACCAATCCGGTGAGGCAGAGAACCTGAACTCCTTTCGCTTCCTCCTGAAGCAGGCAGAGAACCTAGACTCCTTTCGCTTCCTCCTAAAACAGGCATAGAACTTGGACTCCTTTTGCTTCTTCCTGAAGCAGGCAGAGAACCTGGATCTTCTTACGAATAATCCTCCCATAGAGACACCGACAAGACAAGAGATAACAAATGGAGAAGATGAATCAGATCCTTGCTTGGAGCAACCTTTGTGAATCTCTCACAAACGCTCCCTCACAAGATCCCCTCTCTCTCTCACTCTCTCAAGGTTTTTTCTGGAAAGAAAAGTTGCAAAAGATTTTTCTTATTGGAAGAAAAAGATCTTAAATAGGAGGGCTCAAAAATTGCCCTAAATCTCAACTGGTCATCAAAGATCGTCTAGGATGATCGATCGATCATCCTCTACAATCAGTTAAAAATCACATGAATCAGCTTGGATGATCAGTAGACAAAATTTGTTCAGATCATTCCGTACAATTCTGCAATCGTTCGGGATGATTAGTGTAAATCAGGAATTTCGTCCAAAAGACAGCTTTGGTCGTCCAGGGGAACTTGTGCTAGACGATCTTAAAATAACTTGATCATTCAGGACGATATCTTATCGTCCTGTATGATTAGTTTTAAAAAGATAAATTCATCCTGCACACAGCTCTAGACGTACAGGTCAGAACATACTGGACGATTTAAAAATAGCTTGATCATCCCAAACGATATGTCTATCATTCGGTATGATTAATTTAAAAATGATAAAATCATCCTACACAACTCTGGATGTACAAGTGATAGGCACTGGACAGTCAGGATTTTTAACATATCATCCCGTACGATCTCTCGATCATCCAAGATGATATAATCGAATCAATTAAACCTTAATTACTTTTCTTAATCACCAGACTAATTTAGGTATGATTGTAATGAATCGTCCAGGATGATACACGTATCGTCCGAGATAATCAGACCAAATATCTAAAAATAAAAACTTGCCTAACTTAATCTAGCGGCTAAGAATTTTTTATTTAAGCCTATCATCCTGTATGATATGTGTATCGTCTAGGACAATCGGCTTAATTAAACTGACTTAACATGATCGTCCTAATTAGGATTTTTGTTTTCACTGGATCGTCCATGACGATGTGAATATTGTCCAGGACAATCTGAATAAAAAATAAACAAAAACTCTAATTCACTAAAACTCTCATCCTGAGTGTGTGTGTGTGTAAGGTTACTTAGCTGGAGGATCAATTACATTATATTTGACTCAAGAAAGAGAAAAATTACAATTAAATATATGCGGACCTGATCTGGAGTTGGCTTGAATTGTATTTGATCTTTTGTACCTGAGATGTTAGCTAGTCAAAGCTGAACATAGAAGTGTTTGTTATCATCAAAATTATAATCCCTAAATCTAGGTTTGTAACACATTTATGTCTACCTTTTTATCTCCCACACTTACATATTGCAAGTAGGGCCATAATCCCTCTCACATCTGTCTTTAGCAGATGGGGCCAGGAAAATACGTATAGTGTTACATATCCTCCCACATCTACTTTCAACAAGTGAGGACATAATCCCTCCCATATTTTTTTATAATAGACGAGGCCAAAGGAGTACATTAGGGCCCTTGTCACATAACAAAGAGTGCACTTCTTCCACATATCAGAACAGCTCCAATGCCATGTTATGCTTAATGCAACTGAAATGCAATAGCAATTGAATTCAGCATAATGCATAAAATGCCTATACAATGTCATATTACATGTATACCAGTCTACTCACTAAACTTTTTCAGATTCACATCCAATTTTAGAATCGCATTTAAATGAATATTTTAAGACTTTTACATAACTATTACAATTACTAAAAATGCCTCAATTAAAATGTAAATTCAAAATTTTATGTAGGAAAAACCAACTAGTTGTTTGATTGAAAAATATATCAGTTTGGAAAGGTAAATTATCTTTGGGAATAATCTAAAAATTAACATTTAAATTTTAATCCTGAAATTGAACATCATTAGTGATGATATACTACCTCAAAAGGCAGAGATAAAATCTCCTAAAGGGTTCAAATTTAGAATTACAAATCTAATCCTGAATATCATAGCTAGATTCAGGAGGGAACCACATATGATCCTAAAGGATCAAAATGATGTTCAATCAAATATATGGCTATGATAATCAAGATAAATTATTATTAATTTCATATTCAAAATTATATCAATAAATGATATATCATCCCAAAGGAAGAAAATATCATTCATTGTTAATTACTCAAATATGACGATAATGATGGTCATTTTTGTTTGATTTCACAAAGGTAATTAATTAAGGATTTTGAAAAAAATTTCATTTTGAAAAATCAGGTCTGGGTTTCTAAATCTCCTATGAGTGCAAGCCTTCATAGTTAATTACATCGTAGTAAAATAAAAATTTTCTATGAATACTCTCGATTAAAATAGTGATATGAATTTTATTTAAAGAATTCAAAGTTCGATCTCAAAGGAGGTAGGGACTGGAATTTCAAATGAGACTGATTCAAGGTTGAACAATTCTTTCTGGAGTCAAAGGAGGAATGATAGGAGGTACTTAAGATTCTGAATCACTTCAGAAGCACATCAGCCTATCCTAAGTATTAGGCTTTAATTTGATTGAAAGAGAAATTTAATTTGAATGATCAATTTCAATAGAAAGTGGGAATTAGATTCCCGGAGGTTGAGGTCTTAAGATTGAAAAATCTATCTCAGATCCTAAATCTAAAATGGGTACTGAAAATTAGTGACCCGGATCCTAGCTAATGCAATGCAAATCTGGATTTACCCCGGCCTGGATTGGGCAGCTAGCTAAACCACCTAAACGCTTCAAAACAATGTGTCCAGACTTTAATGAAAGAGTGGATTGGGACGTTGTTTAAGATTAGTTTAAGGAGCTGGGGTCGACATCTAGAGCAGATTCCTAATTGACCCCTTAACTTATGTTGGGTGAAATGCTTAAGCTAGAAATACAATTAAAAATTTAGACTCAATTTTAATTTGTTGCTAATGCGATGCATGCTAGTTGACTCGAATGCTTTAAATCAGATATGAAGCAGTTTTCGAAAAAGGCTTAAAAATAGTTTTATCCTAAAGATTGCACAACATCCCTTTGACAGGACTGCACCTTAATAGATCGAGTGGCCTGCCAAAATCTGCAGACGGGGAGGTGCCTAACAAGGTAGAGAAGATTTAATATGAATTCATGAGGAACTCCCGGCGGTTCGGGCTTACTTCTTAAAATCGTTAGAGTTTCTATCTGAGTTTAAATATTTTAATTTTGTTTAAGTAGAAATAATTTTAAGTGTACCCTCACGAGCCTACAATCGGGTTCCAGGCTAAATCAAAACATGACATGCAATAATTGCCAAAAAAAATTAATAAAAGCATATAAATCCTTAATTGTAATCAGTACATCAATCAACTCAATTAAATAATTAAATCAATTAAATATAATACTCAAATTGAAAGTTTATAGGCAAGTGCCTTTTAATTATACAACCCAGGGTCTATAAGAAAAGTAAAGTGGCCGGGTACTACTGACTACAACCGGGATTCTACTCCTAAGACTCAAGTGACTTTGAGAATTAGGATTCTTCTCGTTCTTCATCTTCTGGAAACTCCTTGGATCTTCGAGTCCGGATATCCATATAAAAAGAAACTTCCCCTGGGTAAGGGTGTTATTTTTTTTCTTTGGATACTTAAAAGTGTCCTAAACTGTATTTCCAAGTAAAGAGGTACTCTCCCCTAAGGGATGTAACACTTCCCCTTGGAATCCAGATTGGATCACTTTTATCCCATCTCAAATCACTTTAAACAGTACAACTCAATATTGAATCAAATTAAATTTAAATTTAAAAGAAAAATCTAGACTCGATCCTACAGGGTTATCCTAAGAATCAACAGTTAATTTGACATCCCAAATAATTAATATCAAGCTCAAGTAGTTAATATTTTAAATTTAAAATGCTCAAATCCATAGCCACACTTGGCTATGCTCTTTTAATTTTAAAGGGGGTCTTAAGCATTCTGAAGCACCTGCATAAAATATCGTTAATTTTTAAAAGCTTAATTTTATTATGCCCCCTTTAATTTTAAACGATCTATAAGAGCATGGCCACCTGTATAAGATTGAATTCGTATAAATTATCCCTAACCTAGGGGTAGATCTAACATACAATCAAATCAATACAGAGTATAGTAAATAAATAAATAATTAATTAATTAATTCTACTACTAGCAAATAGTATGCAGTAAAAACTCAAAAATATGGCACACAACAGAAAAGTAAATAACAACCTAGCTTAAAACTAGAGTTGGTTGTCCGAACAAACCATCTAAAGTGTGTGTAGGAGGCTGTGTGGTTTTGATATGTCATATATAGGGCAATTAGTTAAAGTTATTTGATGTTCTAGTTAGTTGAAAGGATTAAAAGAGATTTTAATTGAAGTTTAAGTCTTAATGGTTTGAAATTGATTTTAATGGTTTGTTGGATACCACCTTTGTTGTATACTGAGGCCGTGAAGTTTATTTCATCTTCTTTGGGGCTAATTTAATAGTCTCATAGGCCTGAGTTACCCTGTGGTACCTGGTACGGTTAAGTAATTTAATTTTGATTAAAATTTGAAAGTTAATTAATTTTAAATTAATATTGATTACTTGCTGATTTTAATGTTAAGTTGATATTTTGGGAATTTTAGAAGATTTATTGAATTTTTGGAATATTCTATATTATTTTAATGATTTAATTAAGGGGGGGTCAAAAGTTGATATTTTGATTAAGCTTAAATTCTAGAAAGTTAGTACTTTATTAAAATACTTGACCTTAATACGATCAGTTAGATTGTAAGTATACTGGATTTGGATTTTTTTACATTTTATTATGAAGGTTTGAAGTTTTAACTTTTTGAATTAGGTTTGACCAAAAGTTGACTTTTTCAAATTTGTTTAATTTCTAGAAATTTGATATTTTTGATAAATATTAGACCTTAATATAAGTTGAATGCATTTGAGTTTGCTCAATTTAGAGTTTATTTGAATTAGTTATGAATTTTTAAAGTTTGGTGAATTATTTGAATTATTTAATTAGTTTAATTAGAAAATTTTTGATGATTTGAAACAAAATGATCTCCAAACTTCTTGAAATCACCTCCAAAGATCAGGAATGATCTAAGGAGTGATTCTCAAGTATTTGAGAAATTTTTAGAATGTTTAATTATTCTTAATTAATTAAATTAATTAAATATTAAATTTCACTTAAAATTAAATTATTCTTAAAATTGAAGTCAAATTAAAGTGGTTTTAATTTTCATTGATTAAGATTTTAATTTTGGTCAGTTAGAGATATTATTTGTATTTTTATCATTTAAACTTAATTTATTAAATTTTCTGGAAGGTTTCAAGATTTAATTAAGGGTTAATCTTGATTAAGTTAATTAAGGAGCTTAATGACTTCAAAATTCAGTGAAAATTTTTCCTAGGGCTGAAAGTGTCATTAAGTTCAAGTGGTTTAAGTTTCAAGTCAAAAGGAGGTGTATCCTAATTATTAAAATTTTTTTAAATTTTTTAGACTTATGTCCTTAATTATTGTCCTTAAGAATGTCATTAGGTTAAGTGGGTTTAAATCAAGATCACTAACCCTTGAACATACATGAATGATATGCACACACAATCACAATCAATTCCTAAGTCAAGGAGAGCCTTAAGACTATGCCCAAGTGTGTGCACCCTAAACATGCAAAAATCAATATAAGGCTTAATTAATTAGAAAATTAATCAATGAATAATTAACTAAGTAATTATTCATTGATTAATGATCATTCCCCCAAAAATTCTCTTCAATCATATTTTAAAATCTATGTTTAATCTATGTTTAAACTTTTAATATTAAGAATTTAAATATATATAACTTCAAAATAGATTTTAAAATATGAATATATATATATATAAACCTATATATATATATCTATATATATATATTAGAATATAAACTTTAAAATAAAGTAATTAAGATATCATCAAAATAATTTAGATATGTTATTGAGAGACCCTTTGATTATTAAAAATTATTTAAAAATAAACCTTAATTATTGAAAATATTTAATATAGTATTTAATTAAATATTTAAATAATTCAAATTAATTAAAATACATTAAGTTTTGAATTTTGAAAATAATTTTAAATTGAACTTCTTAATTTTTCTTAAAATTTTGAAGTATTACACTTAATATCTTGATTTAAATTTAGTTTATTATGAATTTTTAAAGTTTATGGTAATTGAATGTATTTATATTAATCTAAAATTAATTAATATTTAAAATGAATCTTAAATTGAATTAGATTAAACATTCAATGTTTTATGAAATTTTAAATTATAAAAAAAATAAAATTAAGTTATCAAAATTATTTGAATTTTAATCTTAATTAAAATATTTAAATATTATTTAAATAATTAAATATTTCATTAAATAGTTAAATATCTAATTAAGAAATTAAAATAAGTTAAAATATATTAGATATTTCAAATTGGATTTAATTTTTTTTAAAAATCCAAGTTATATTTTCTGATTAATTAATATGTTTTAAAATAAATTTAAATTTATTTGGAAATATTTAATTAATCATTTAATTAAATATTCAAATTAAGTATTTTTAAAAATTATTTAAAATATATCTAATATTCTAAAATAATTTTAATTTTAAATTAAAGGAAATAATTTTCTAGAAATGATGATATGTTAAACTTGATTTTTAGATTTAAAATTAATTTATAATAATTTTTTATAATTTTCTGTATTTAAAATTGATTTTAAAATAAAAAAACAATTTAATGGGTGGCAGCACCGCCAGCGGCTGGTGGACCACGTGGTGCGTTTCTATTCACTGGCCCAAACGCGTGATAATGATTAGCCAACGGCGCATTTAATGCTATTGATTGTGCCGCCAGCAATCATTACTATTAAATGAGCTGCGGTGGCGGTTTGACGTTGTCACAACCCAACACGATAAGAATTGATCCTATCGTGTTAAGTTGCGAAAGCGAACCCCAGGATCTAGCTTTGGAATTCGCTTTTTAAATTTTTTTTTTCAATACACAATGAAATACATAACCACATAGCTACTACAAATATCCTATTATACAGAAAACTCATCCATAATTTCCTTCTTCCTTTCATCAAAAATAATCATGTACATTATAGTGCATGGCTCTAAATAGAAAGTACATAACAGAAAAGCAAACTATCCATGACTGTACAAAAATCAAAAGTACAAAAAGATACTGATGACTTCAAATCAAATCCTGAACGGCTAGTCCAAAACTTCCTTCCCTTTCCCAGAACATGAAAATCATGAAGATAACCACAGTGAGCTAACAGCTCAACAAGATCACACTAGCCGATCTAAATTCCCAGATCCACTCACTTCAAGATACTTCACAGAAGCTTTTTCTTAAACAAAACAGTTCATTTTCCAATTAAATAATCACTAAACTCAATGAACTTAAATCTCAACACAAAACACAAAATAATTGTTCTTTAATTCAGATAGCCTTGTAAAGTTCAAATAATCGTACATAATTCAAAGAATCAAATAGAATTCAGATATTCTCACAGAAATCAGATAATTCAAATAACAGGTATCCGTACAAAACATATGAATCAATTAACGAATACAAAAATAAATTGAATCAAATTTATATCACAGAATCGTGCAAATCACATTTCAAATCACATATAAGATCACATGCTCCTGACCCAGATAGAATCTCAATGGATTCTGGCCCCTTATGCCTCCCTTCCCGGACACAGACAGAATCTCAAAGGATTCTAGCCCCTTATGTCTCCCTTTATGCTTACAGCACCAGAACATATAAGATATACGAAATTATCAAATCAAAATTTATTTTCATATTCTTGGACCCACACAGAATCTCAAGGATTCTGGCCCCTTATAACTCCCTTCTGATATCATTCAAATCATCTAAAATATCAAATCATATCAAATACAAAGAGATCATATATGTATCAGAATATCGTCGGAATGTATAATGACAGACAATAGAAAATCCCACGAATCAAAATTCATAATTTTAGAAAATTACCAATTTACTAGAAATTGTGTACAACATTATTTCAAGACTTTTATTGTACTGAAGCACTATTTTTCGACACCCAAAAAATTTTCTATTCGATAAAAATCCCACAGATTTTAAAATACCTGATGAAAAATCTCCAAAAAATGTTCAAACGTGCAAAATGACAATCTCTACAACATATTAAAAGTTATGCGGTAAAAGTTTTACCGATGCAAAGTTATACCCATTTTTTGCTAACGGAAATAAAATTTTAATTAAAAAATCGGTCAAAACTCACATTTCTGAAAATTGAGAAAGGCATAATGTGCCTTACTTCGAGTCGATCAACTTTCCCAACTACGACGACGGACAAAAACGGACCGAAGTCGCCCAAAATGTGAATTTTCTCTTCTTCTCCTTCTCTTTCTCTCTCTAACCATTTCTCTCTCTTCAAAATCACACGAATGTGATATTTAATGTGCTGAGATATTTTTGTTCGTCTCGGATGATATTTTCGTTCGTCCCGGACGATCGACTCGGTAAAAATTTTGTTCAGTTCGTACAGACGGTTTATACAGATGAACTCAGTTTGTACTGACAGTTTATACAAATGAACCTGTAGGATGATCGACTCGGTAAAAATTATGTTCAGTTCATACAGATGGTTCGTACAATATGAACCTGCACCAAAAATTTTGATTTCTCAAGGGTTTTCATAGATGTGGCCTCACTAATTTAGCTCAATAAACTCGCTCTGATCACTGGATTGCCCGTTATTTCGAACCGATGGCCTGGATTAAGCTGGACAGTGAAATCAACCACGGGATCAAGTCTGCGGTTGATGAGAACTGCGGAAAGGTGTGATAAGAGCCTTTGACCGCAATATCAACGGCTAAAAAACATTCAGTTCGGGCACAGCTCTACCGAAACCCTAGAATTGGTTTTTAAAAGTTTTCTCCCCATCAGATTGACTGAATTTGATTAAATTTTAAACATAGATATAGTTTATGAATAGAAAATGTGTGGGACTATTTTTGACATTTTAAAAGAACTTTTAAGAAAGCTATTTAAATCTAAGTAACATTACCTAGATCTAAGGGTTTTAAGAAATTTAACCGTTGGATTGGAATGATTCTTATTTCTCTGAATTTGTAGACTGTCCACATTTAATATTATAGAAGATCCCAAAGCTTGAGGATGCCTGGATCGAGAGCTAGACACCTTGAATGGGTTTGAAGCTTGGGGTGGTCGGAGAGTCATGGCGACGAGTCTGACCGGTGGGATTGAACTTAGAAAGTCTAGAACAGAGTCCTGAGAGCTGGAATGAGCATTCAAAGGGTTTTGGAATGACTTGAGTAGTGAGAGAATGTTGAGTTCGAATCCTCCTTGATTTGAACATTTCATCCTATTCAAATGACCCCAACTGATTTGGATGGCTGAGATGGCTTTGGAGGGTTACTAAGATCATGCCACCTGTCCCAAAGAAGTTAAGGTAGCAGGGAATCAAAGGACATAAAGGACATGCCATGTGTAAAGCTTGTTTTGTCACCTAGCAACCATGTGGGATGGTTAGGAGCCATTTGATTAAGATTCAAGGGCTTAGGATAGCTCTAGGATGGTTTTGGAGTCTAGTTAAAAATCTAGAGAGGTTTAGGAAGGAGAGGATTAGGCTTAAGAAGTCATTTGACCATCTTTGGCCCCTCCAAAAGCCCATGTGGACCATTTGACCAGTCAAAATGCCACATAAGCTAATGAGGTGGCATGGAGAGTGCTTTGAGCTGCTGTTGGAATGAGTTCAAAGGAGTTTAAAGGTTGAAGTTCAAGTAAAGAGATGAGAGCTTAAATGAAATCTTCATAAGTTGACTTGGTCAAAATAAGTTTGATTTGGCTTGTGACGAGCTTTAATATATTCAAACATATTAAATGGAATAAGATTAAGAGTTTGTTAAGATTTGATTTGAGAAGGCATTTAATTGACTAAGATGTGGAGATTTGACTAAGTTTAAAATGTTGACTTAAGCATATCCACATTGGTGTGAGTCAAGCTAAGTATGAATGAATTCAAAATACATCACTAAGTGACTTTGAGGATTTAATAGTTTGCTTGAATTAGATTTGACTATATGTGATAGATGGATCTCATATTGACTAGATTTGACCATATATGGATCTGGTTGACCAAGTCAACTGATGACTGGATCAGGGTGTACAGTCAAGTTTAAATCACTAGGGGAAGTGATCAAAGAAACTTGAAGGAGTTTTGAATGCATCTAAGACTTGATTCAAAATGGAGAAGCTTAAGGGTTTAAAATGGTCAACTTGGGTTGACTTGGTCAACTAGGTTGACCCAGGGCTAGGATTTGGGCTTAATAGATTTGAAATGATGAATGGGGTCTAGTAAAGGTGTTTCAAGGGTTTAAATAGGTCATTTGGGTCAAATGGGCCTATTGGGCCCTTGAAGGGCCATTTGGGTCAACCAGGTTGACCCAGGGTCTAGAAATGGGTTCAAAACATTTGGTTTAACATTTGAAACTTGTTGGAAGTGGTTGCATTCAATTTAGAGCTCATTTGTTCCAAGGTGACTATTTATATTCCCAAGGGATATTTTGGTCATTTTGATCCCTAGTCAATTGGGGGTTAAAGTGAGTCTAATAAAATGTAGTTTAATGTTCAATGAGTCATAATAAAGGATCTGAAAGTGATTGGAGGCTTTGGAGAAAGCTCCAAGATCAAAATCCACTATGTGGCAGGTCCAGTGGCATAGACTGTAAATATTTAAAGGTTTTACAGCCTTTTGGGTTTCAATCAAATTTTTGGGGTTAGAGACCTCAAAATGAGCTCATTACCTCTAGAGATATGTCACATTAGTATGCAACTAACATACTCTGAATCAGAGGTCATTTGACTGGGTTTGAAAGGTTTAAAAATTTGTTGGAAAAGGCTTTTAGGACCTGAGTCCTTAACCCTTGAATTTGGGTTTGGATATCTGGATTTGATCTAGATTTTTATTAAGGTTTGAATTGAATTAAGGTCTGGATTAACTGGAGTTCAATATTAACTTGAAGTCTAGATTTGATTTGAATATTGATTGATCTAGAGTCTGGGTAGATCTAGGACATGGGTAGATCCTAAGATTTGAAATCTAGAGAAATTCTTGAGTCTAGATATCCTAGGGTTTTGGATTCTAGAATGATCCTAAGATCTAGGTAAATCTAAGGTTTAGAGTCTTTGAAGAATCCTAGGGTCTAGAGTTGATCCTAGGATCTAGAGTCTAGGAGGAATCCTAGGGTTTAGAATCTAGAAGGATCCTAAAACCTCAATAGATCACAAGTCTAGAATTTAAAAGGATCCTAGTATCTAGAATAGATCCTAAGGTCCTAGATAGGTCTGGAGATTGGATTGATCTAGAAGAATCCTAGGGTCTAGATAATTCTAGGATCTCACTAGATCTAAGAGTCTAGGTGGATCTTAAATCAGAATTGATCTTAGGGCCTGGATTCATCTAGAGTCTGGATTGAGTTCTAATGATCTCATACAAAAATGAGGTCAACACTGGTCAAAATTTAATTTCATATAGTTAAAATGCTTGAAATAGAGCATACCACAACATATAAAAAGTTATTTGGTGAAAAACTTGTAAAACCTAAGAAAAATATATTTTAATCTGTAA